>ML110464.1:42536-126881 GCA_003697995.1 Taxidea taxus jeffersonii
TCAAATGCTTTTTCAGCATCTATTGAGAGTATCATATGGTTCTTGTTCTTTCTTTTGTTAATGTACTGTATCACATTGATTGATTTGCAGATGTTGAACCAACCCTGCTGCCCTGGAATAAATCCCACTTGGTCGTGGTGAATAATCCTTTTAATGTACTTTGGATCCTATTGGCTAGTATTTTGGTGAGAATTTTCGCATCTGTGTCCATCAACGATATTGGTCTGTAATTCTCTTTTTTGATGGGATCCTTGTCTGGTTTGGGGATCAAGGTGATGCTGGCCTCATAAATTGAGTTTGGAAGTTTTCCTTCCATTTCTATTTTTTCAAACACTTTCAGGAGAATAGGAATTAATTCTTCTTTAAATGTTTGGTAGAATTGCCCTGGGAAGCCATCTGGCCCTGGGCTTTTGTTTATTTGGAGATTTTTGATGACTGTTTCAATCTCCTTACTGGTGATGGGCCTATTCAGGTTTTCTATTTCTTCCTGGTTCAGTTTTGGCAGTTTATATGTCTCTAGGAAAGCATCCATTTCTTCCAGATTGTCAAATTTGTTGACATAGAATTGCTCATAATATGTTCTTATGATTGTTTGTATTTCTTTGGTGTTGGTTGTGATCTCTCCTCTTTCATTCATGGTTTTATTTATTTGGGTCCTTTCTCTTTTCTTTTGGATAAGTCTGGCCAGGGGTTTATCAATCTTATTAATTCTTTCAAAGAACCAGCTCCTAGTTTCATTGATTTGTTCTATTGTTTTTTTGGTTTCTATTTCATTGATTTCTGCTTTGATCTTTATTATTTCTCTTCTCCTGCTAGACTTTCTTTGTTGTTCTTCTCGAGCTCCTTTAGGTGTAGGGTTAGGTTGTGTATTTGAGACCTTTCCTGTTTCTTGAGATAGGCTTGTATCGCTATATATTTTCCTCTCAGGACTGCCTTTGCTGTGTCCCACAGATTTTGGACTGTTTTGTTTTCATTATCATTTGTTTCCATGGTTTTTTTCAATTCTTCTTTAATTTCCTGGTTGACCCATTCATTCTTTAGCAGGATGCTGTTGAGTCTCCATGTATTTGTGCTCTTTCCAAATTTCCTCTTGTGATTGAGTTCTAGCTTCAGAGCATTGTGGTCTGAAAATATGCAGGACATGATCCCAGTCTTTTGATACCTGTTGAGACCTGATTTATGACCCAGGATGTGATCTATTCTGGAGACTGTTCCATGGGCACTAGAGAAGAATGTGTATTCTGTTGCTTTGGGATGGAATGTTCTGAATATATCTGTGATGTCCATCTGGTCCAGTGTGTCATTTAGGATCTTTATTTCCCTGTTGATCTTTTGCTTGGATGATCTGTCCATTTCAGTGAGGGGTGTGTTAAAGTCTCCAACTATTATTGTATTCTTGTCAATGTGTTTCTTTGATTTTGTTATTAATTGGTTTATATAGTTGGCTGCTCCCATGTTAGGGGCATAGATATTTAAAATTGTTAGATCGTCTTGTTGGACAGACCCTTTGAGTATGATATAGTGTCCTTCCTCATCTCTTATTATAGTCTTTGGCTTAAAATCTAATTGATCTGATCTAAGGATTGCCACCCCAGCTTTCTTCTGATGTCCATTAGCATGGTAAATTGTTTTCCACCCACTCACTTTCAATCTGGAGGTGTCTTCAGGTCTAAAATGAGTTTCTGGTAGGCAGCATATGGATGGGTTTTGTTTTTTTATCCATTCTGAAACCCTGTGTCTTTTGATTGGGGCATTTAGCCCATTTACGTTCAGGGTAACTATTGAGAGATACGAATTTAGTGCCATTGTATTGCCGGTAAGGTGACTGGTACTGTATATTGTCTCTGTTCCTTTCTGGTAATACTTTTAGGGTCTCTCTTTGCTTAGAGGACCCCTTTCAATATTTCCTGTAGAGCTGGTTTGGTGTTTACAAACTCTTTCAGTTTTTGTTTGTCCTGGAAGCTTTTTATCTCTCCTTCTATTTTCAATGATAACCTAGCTGGATAAAGTATTCTTGGCTGCATGTTTTTCTCATTTAGTGCTCTGAATATATCATGCCAGTTCTTTCTGGCCTGCCAGGTCTCTGTGGATAAGTCTGCTGCCAATCTAATATTTTTACCATTGTATGCTACAGACTTTCTTGTCCAGGGTTGCTTTCAGGATTTTCTCTTTGTCGCTAAGACTTGTAAATTTTACTATTAGATGGCGGGGTTGGACCGATTCCTATTGATTTTGAGGGGTGTTCTCTGCACCTCCTGGATTTTGATGCTTGTTCCCCTTGCTATATTAGGGAAATTCTCTACAATAATCCTCTCCAGTATTCCTTCTGCTCCTCTTTCTCTTTCTTCTTCTTCTGGAATCCCAATTATTCTAATGTTGTTTCGTCTTATGGCATCACTGATCCCTCGAATTCTCCCCTCGTGGTCTAGTAGTTGTTTGTCTCTCTTTTGCTCAGCTTCTTTATTCTCTGTCATTTGGTCTTCTATATCACAAATTCTTTCTTCTGCCTCATTTATCCTCGCAGTAAGAGCCTCCATTTTTTATTGCACCTCATTAATAGCTTTTTTTATTTCAACTTGATTAGACTTTAGTTCTTTTATTTCTCCAGAAAGGGCTTTTATTTCTCCTGACAGGGTTTCTCTAATATCTTCCATGCCTTTTTTGAGCCCAGCTAGAACCTTGAGAATCGTCGTCCTGATTTCCAGATCTGCCATATTACCAATGTCTGTATTGATTAGGTCCCTAGCCTTCGGTACTGCCTCCTGTTCTTTTTTTTGTGGTGAGTTTTTCCACCTTGTCGTTTTGTCCAGATAAGAATCCGCTGTTCTCCTTGTTAAGTGAACTTGGTCTTGGCTGGATTTTTTGTTGATCTTCTGAGGGAGGGGCCTGTTGTAGTGATTCTCAAGTGTCCTTGCCCCAGGCAGAATTGCACCGCCCTTTCCAGGGGCTGGGCTAAGTAATCCTTTCAGGTTCACTTTCGGGAGCTTTTGTTCCCCGAACGCTTTCCATAGAGTTCCGGAGGACGGGAATGAAAATGGCGGCCTCCAAATCTCCGGCTCGGCGGAACCGAGAGCTAGGGGCCCCAGTCTTCAGTGCGCCTTCAGAGAAAAGCGTTTAATCACTCCCGTCTCCCCAGCTCTGGCCATGCTTGGAGAAAATTGTGCATAATCAGTCCCATCTCACTGGCTTCTGGGAGCGCTCCGAGCTCACCCAGCCTGTGACCAAGCTTCTCTGTCTCTGGCAGAGTCCCACCTGGAGTCTCCGAACCCTGTAGATCCCTGAGCTCTCCTGGGTCGGAGTCTCCCCGGATCTTGTGGGGACCCCTCGCACAGAGCACCGGCCCATGTCACAGACCACAGCTCTAGGAAACCTCAGCTCTGTCTCTGCAGCCGGCTTCCCCGCTCTAATACCTGTGCGCTCTGTGACACTCAGACACCCCCGATCCTTCTGTGACCCCGGGGGACCTGAGTCCACGCTGTCCCCGTGAGGTCTTCACCCCAGTTTTGCCTCTGGAGCGATGTCCCTCCATGGAGCAGACTTTTAAAAGTCCTGATTTTGTGCTCCACCGCTTGCGGGGAGCCGGCCCCTCCCCCTGGGGTCTATCTTCCCGTCGCGTTGGATTCACTTCTCCGCTGGTCCTACCTTTTAGAAAGTGGTCGATTTTCTGTTTCTAGAATTGTTGTTTTTCTTCTCTTCGATCTCCTGTTGGATTTGTAGGTGTTCGGAATGGTTTGATAGGCTATCTAGCTGATCTCCTGCTGACTGATGTCATCTCAGCCTGCTACTTCTCCACCATCTTGACTCCTCCCCTCATATGTATACATTTCAATTGCTTCATTAGAATCATAGCATCTCAGACCTAGGAAAGATCCTATGATCATCCCTACCATATGCCTGATGCTTTAATTCCCTTGCCCTTCTAAGAATTCATATAGGATGTGTTCCTGGGATGTGTTCCTTTCACCCTGAGATAATTTAACTAATATAAGTTCAAACTTCTATTGTCTGCTTGCTTGTAGTTTTAATGCCTTATGCCTAATTATTGCTCCTAGGATGGAAAGGAGTAAATATTTTACATGACTTCTCCCATAGTTGTTGGAAGGCATTTATTATGTCCACTCATGGGGAACTTCCAGGCTCTTTGCTTCTTCAACAGTATTTCTCCTGTGATAGCCTTGAGCACAGTGCCTGAATATTATTATCACATAATTAATAAATTGATAATTGGAATTGAATTCCTTCAATATCATAGTCTCTCCCTTAGGTATCTCCAGTTTATCTTAAGACTTTTTCAACTGTGAATTTTGGAACAAAATGAAAAACCTTGATACATCTAAGCCATGTATAAAAGGAGTTTTAAGACCTCTCTTTTCTCAATAATATGTATATACTGGTGTCACATAGGATTAATAGCTACCATTTAAGGGCACCTGGGTTACTCAGTGGGTTAAGCCTCTGCCTTCGGCTCAGGTTATGATCTCAGGGTCCTGTGATTGAGCCCCACATCGGGCTCTCTGCTCAGCAGGGAGCCTGCTTTCCACTTTCTCTCTCTGCCTGCTGCTCTGCCTACTTGTGATCCCTGTCTGTCAAATAAATAAATAAAATCTTTTAAAAAATATCTACCATTTATTGTACACTTATGATGTGCTTAGACCATGCTAATTACATCACATATTAGCTCATTTCATCTTTACCCTGATTTGGAAAGTATATATTTATTTCACAGTTGAACAAACTGAGACCACAAAAGCAATACATGTGCTTAAGGTCACACCGCTAATGGAGGCACCAAGATTTGAAACTGAGTTTGTCAGGGACTCAAGGCAAGATGGCAGAGGAGTAACGGACTGAAATGACATCAGATCCCAGGAGTTCAGCTAGATAGTTATCAAACCACTCTGAACACCTATAAACTCAACAGGAGATAGAAGAGAAGAAGAGCAGCAATCCTAAAAACAGAAAATCGACCACTTTCTGAAAGGTAGGACATGCAGAGAAGTGAATCTGAAGCCACAGGAAGATAAATGCGGTGGAAGGGGCCAGGTCCCTGCAAGCGGCAGAGCAGCGGAGCACAAAATCAGAACTTTTAGAAGTCTGCTCCACTGAGGGACATCGCTCCAGAGGCTAAGCGGGGGTGGAGCCCTTGTGGGGACAGCATGGTCTCAGGTCCCGCAGGGTCACAGAAAGATCAGGGGTGCCTGAGTGTGGCAGAGCTGCCAGGTATCAGAGTGGGAAAGCTGGCTACAGAGACAAAGCCAAAGAGTGAGCTTTCAGATCAGGGTTACCTTAAACCGTGATCCATGATTACGAAATAAAAGGCATCCAAATCAGCAAAGAAGTCAAACTCTCACTTGTTGCAGATGATAGATATTTTACGTAGGAAACTCAAAAGACTCCACTCTAAAACTCCTAGAACTCATACAGGAATTCAGTAAAGTGTCAGGATATAAAATCAGTGCACAGAAATCAGTTGCATTTCTTTACATCAACAGCAAGACAGAAGAAAGAGAAATTAAGGAGTTGATCCCATTTATAATTGCACCCAAAACCTTAAGATACCTAGGAAGAAACCTAACTAAAGAGGCAAAGAATCTGTACTCAGAAAACTATAAAGTACTCATGAAAGAAATTGAGGAAGACACAAAGAAATGGAAAAATTTTCCATGCTCACGAATTGGAAGAACAAATATTGTGAAAATGTCTATGCTACCCAAAGCTACCTACCAGTTAATGCAATCCCTATCAAAATGCCATCCATTTTTTCAAAGAAATGGAACAAATAATCCTGAAATGTATATGGAACCAGAAAAGACCCCAAATGGCCAGAGGAATGTTGAAAAAGAAAGCCAAAGTTGGTGGCATCACAATTCCAGATTTCAAGCTCTATTACAAAGCTGTCATCATCAAGACAGTATGGTACTGGCACAAAAACAGACATATAGATCAATGGAACAGAATACAGAGTCCAGAAATAGTCCCTCAACTCTATGGTCAACTAATTTGATAAAGCAGGGAAGAATATCCAATGGAAAGAAGACTGTCTCTTTAACAAATGATGTTGGGAAAATTTGACAGCCATGTGCAGAGGAATGAAACTGGACCATTTCCTTACACCACACACAAACATAGACTCCAAATGGATGAAGGACCTCAGTGTGAGAAAGGAATCCATCAAAATCCTTATGGAGAACACAGGCAACAACCTCTTGACCTCAACTGCTGCAACCTTTTCCTAGAAACATCACTAAAGGCAAGGGAAGCAAGGGAAAAAATGAACTATTGGGACTTCATCAAGATCAAAAGCTTTTGCACAGCAAAAGAAAAATGTCAACAAAACCAAAAGACAACTGACAGAATGGGAGAAGATATTCACAAACGACATATCAGATAAAGGGCTAGTATCCAAAAGCTATAAAGAACTTAACAGACTCAACACTCAAAGAACAAATAAGCCAATCAAGAAATTGGCAGAAGATATGAACAGGCATTTCTGCAAAGAAGACATCCAGATGGCCAAGAGACACATGAAAAAATACTCAACATCCCTTGGCATCAGGGAAATACAAATCAAAACCACAATGAGATACCACCTCACACCAGTCAGAATGGCTTAAATTAACAACTCAGGAAACAACAGATGTTGGCAAGGATGCAGAGACTTTCTCCTACACTGTTGATGGGAATGCAAGCTGGTGCAGCCACTCTGGAAAACAGCATGGAGTTTCCTCAAAAAGTTCAAAATAGAGCTACCCTATGACCCAGCAATCTCAGTACTGGGTATTTACTCTAAAGATATAAATGTAGTGATCTGAAGGGGCACGTGCACCTGAATGTTTATAGCAGCAATGTCTACAATGTCCAAACTCTGGAGAGAACATAGATGTCCATCAACAGATGAATGGATAAAGAAGAAGTGATTTTATACATATATGTGTGTGTGTGTATATATATATATATATATAGTATGCAGTCATCAAAAGAAATGAAATCTTGCCATTTGCAACAACATGGATGGAACTAGAGTGTATTATGCTGAGCAGAATAAGTCAATCAGAGAAACACAATTATCATATGATCTCCCTGATATGAGGAATTTGAAAGGCAAAGTGGGGGGTGTGGGGGGTAGGGATGGAAAGAAATGAAACAAGATGGGATTGGGAGGGGGAGAAACCATAAGAGACTCTTAACCTCAGAAAATAAACTGAGGGTTGCTGGGGGGATGGGGGGTATGGAAAGGATGGTTTGGTTATGGACATTGGCGAGCGTATGCGATATGGTGAGTGCTGTGATGTGTGTAAGCCTGACGATTCACAAACTTGTACCCCTGAGGCAAATAATACATTATATCTTTATAAAAATAATTGATAATAAAAATAATAAAATTTTAAAAAAGAAACTGAGTTTGTCTAATCTCAAAGCTCATGCTTTTGACCATCATGTTATCCCTGTAGATCTTTGTCAACCTGATTAGAATACTGACATATGTTGAGTTTGCTGTCAATTATATTTGTCTATTTCATAAGTGTTGTACACTACCTCTTTTCTTTATGTAATTATTTTGTTTTGTTAAAATTTAACTTGCATGATACCGAGAAAATGGATTGAGCATGTTTACTGCCACTTCGACTGCTTGAAGAATTTGACTTACAGAATATGGCTTAGTCTCTTCATCCAAAAACTGGGAATAATAAAATCAAGAGTCATCTCTAGGCCTGTTCAAGGCCAAGGTGTTTAAATGTTTTGTTTACTGATGTCTCTTAAGCACAAAGGATAGAGATTGGTCCATAGCAAATGTTCAGAAATAATTGTTGAGTGGATTGCTATAATTAAAAGAGATGTGTTATGTGCATCCTTAGCATAATACCTTGGGTTAGCACAATACATTTTACTCTCAATAAGTGGTAGATATTATTGACTTGAACTTTGAAGATGTAAAAGACAACACATATTGTCATTTATAGATTATTCCTATAATTCCGCTTATTGAGATATTGTGATTTTTTAATTCTTCCCTGCAACATATTTATCATTACTTTTACTTCTGTGTTACCTGAACATGCCTCTTAACCAGACAGGTCTTAGAAATTTCTGTAATTCTGTAAATTATATAAATTTGTAATAGATACTCTCCTCCCGGCTAGAAGTAGTCCCTGAATATAGGCTTCTATCTTGATGGCTGTTTATTCTTTTAGACTCCTGGAGATTTGTAACTGACAAGGACCTGATAAATCACCAATATTTTAAACCATAAAGCCAGACAACTTTCAGAAAGTGATTACCCTTTCCTTACTGTCTCCTTCCTGACTATTCTCACCAGGCCCCTGAGTGTCAAAGAGCATCTGGTAGAAGACTGAAGATGTGTCTCCTGAGGTGTCTCTTGACCTCATTTGCCATTTGCAGTAAAGATTTATCAGATCCAAATTGAAGGAAATAAGAATTGATTGTGAAGGCAAACATCAGGCTTTCATTCTGAAAAAGAAGCCAAACTGCCCTAACTCCAAGAGAAGATTTTGTCCAAATGTTATAAAATACAAACAAAAAGACCCAGATTGTTTTCTTACTATGTTCTCATTCTAAATAGTTGATAAAATTAAAAATTATTTTTTCTTCTTTAATTGATATTAGTGATGCCTGTGCTAGTCATAAACTTTTAATTTATCTTACTTTTCTATTATCCCATAATAAAAATTGTTCAAAACTTTAGAAATGGCATTAGAATCTCCTTTTAAAAAGCCAATACAGAAACAACCTTAAATAAGATAGACTGGTTCCATGAATTTATCTTCTCAACCTTACTAAAATGTCAAAGAATGAAGGAAATTACCCAGGACAAAAGCAATGGGAGATGAGGCAGGTGCACTGGAAGACTTTAAATAATTTTCAGAAGACAAAGAATAGGTGGAGTAGTTGTAAGAAGTCAGAGAGCAGAAAAAGTTAAAGGTTAAGAATTTGTCAAGAATTTCCAGTGGAAATAAAGTAATCAGAATCCCTGAGAAAAGAGATGAATAAAATGCTGGAATAAGTGGAATTGGTTGAAAGCTCATATACAAAAAGGTGAGACATTCAGATCCCCACCTGCATTCTTAGGAGCCAGACAATTAGGACCATCCTACCCCTAGAACAGAATAAAATTAAATTCTTTGTACAAATTGCGCCAGCATATCTCTTGATACTGGAAAATGAGGTTCAGCGGAGTCCTGGTGTGAAAGGCTGGATTGTGAGCCAGAGAATTTAGGAGCGAAGTTACCTCAGATCAGGTTGCATGGTAACTTCATGGCTCATTGTAAAATGTCCAGCTTCCACTAAATCCCAGAAGAAGCCAAGAATTCTTTTCAAAAGGAGTGTACTTAGACATAGGGAGTGGCAGGGATTGGCTTCAAAGGCCTGGGTCCTCCCTGTGACCTACCTACAGGGCCCGCCAAAGTCTCTAAACATCATCTCTCTGTGCCACACTTTAAGCACAGTCAGATCTGCTAGACCACCTGGTAAAGCGGTAGAGCCTCCCCTTGCTCTGGGCCCCACTTAAAGCTAGCAGCTTTTTGGGTCACTTGGTAATGGGCCAGAGTAGGACACTCAATGAGGAATAAGTTGCCTCCAAAATCATCCTTTCCTTTCATCACTTTCTCCAGTGCAGTGAGGAGCAACCAGTCAATCTCATTATACTTTTTAGTTGGGAAAAAAAAGTGTTCTAAGGTAGCAAACAGATGGCCAACAAAAACCTTGTCTTTTATAAATACTTGATTATGAGTATTCAATGGAAATATTCTGTGCATATCTATTATAACACCGTGGACTGCTAGTACCTTCTTTACCACTAGAATTGGAATTATTAGTGTTTTTAAATATAATCAGATTGTAGAAGCAATTCCAGAAAATGCATAACCCATTCAGACAATTCCCAGATAGATATAGATGGATGATAGAGAATACACACACACACGTACATCCTGAGAGAGAGCAAGATATAGAAGGAAATTGATTGGAAAGAAGTGACATACAAGTGGGCCTGGCAAGTCTGACATTTGTAGGGTGGACCAGCAGTCCGGAAACTCCTGCAAAGCAGCTAAAGCTCTAGTCCACAGGTAGAATTTCTTATTCCTCAGGGAAACACCAGTTTTGCTCGTGAGGTCTTTTAATTGATTAGTTAAATATCACCCAGATTATGGAGGATAATCCCCTTTACTTAAGGTAACTAATTCAAGATGTTAATTACTCTACAAAACATCTTTACATCAATACTTAGTATTTGATTAAACCCATAGATAATAGAGCCTAGGCTAGATGACACATAAAACTAATCATCACAAGAAGTAAAATGCATGAAAATATTACAGAAAAGATGAAAGAGTGGCAAATAGAACTTATTTGGATGTGGTAAGGCAAAAATCAACATTTAGAATGGAATAAGTTAAGGATTCTTAAATTCTTGTAATCTAAAGTAACCATTAACAAAATAGTAAACGAAGGTATAAGTAGTATGCTCATAGAGAGGGGATAAAGAATAATAATAAAATAATTGATTCACCTAAATTAAAGAAAGAAAACCCAGAAAAGAAAACAACACAAAATAGGCAACTCAGTGGGCAAATAGTAAGATGGCAGAAATAATCTTAAATATACCAGTAAATGTAAAAGATTAGTTCTCAAATTAAAGTAAAAGAGTATCAACCTGGATAAAAATAAAACCGCAACCATATAATTCTTATAAGGGACATCTTAAAAATAAGAACATTGAAAAGTAATAGATGGGAAAGGGTACATCATATGAATTCAAACAAAAAGAAAGTTGGTATAGTTGTATCAATCAGCCCAATCAGACTTTGTTTAATGAGAAACATTAATAAAAATTAAGAATACACAATGGAAGTCTCTTCAATAAATGTCTTGGGAAAACGGGACAGCTACATGCAAAAGAATGAAACTGGATAAAAACATGCATAAAAACAAACTCAAAATTAAAGACCTAAATGTGAGACCTGAAACTATAAAATTCCTAGAAGAAAACACAGGCAGCAATTTATTTGACATCAGCTGTAAAAACATTTGTTTATATATGTCTCCTCTGGCAAGGGAGAGAAAAGCAAAATTTAACTACTGGGACAACATCAAAACAAAAAGCTTCTGCACATGAAGGAAACCATCAACAATACAAAAAGGCAACCTACCGAATGGCAGAAGATTTTTGTAAATGACATATGCAATCAGGGGTTATAATCCCAAATATATAAAGAACTGATAAAACTCAATACCAATCCCCCCATATAATTCAATTAAAACATGGGCAGAGGACCCGAATGAACATTTTTCAAAATAACATACAAATGGCCAACACACATGTGAAAAGATGCTCAACATCACTCATCATCAGGGAAAGGCAAATCAAAATCACAATGAGTATATCACTTTACATCTCTCAAAATAGTATTAAAAACACAAAAAATAACAAGTGTTAACCTTTATGCCTTGTTGGTGGGAATGCCAATTGGTGTAGTCACTGTAGAAACTAGGAAAACACATGGAAAATATAGTTTCTAAAGATGTGTGTGTTCCCAATAGTAAAACTTCAAAATATATACAATAAAATATGACTGAACCAAAGAGAAATAAACCCACATGAGAGTCGCATATGATAACATACCTTGTTCAAAATAGCTGGTTAAAAAGAGGATCAGAGGGGCACCTGGGTGGCTTAGTCGGTTAAGCAACTGACTCTTGATTTTGGTGTAGGTCATGACCTCAGGGTTGTGAGACTGAGCCCTGTGTCAGGCTCCATGCTGGGTGTGGCACCTGCTTAATAATCTCTCTCAGCCTCTCCTGCCCTGCACCTCTCTCCCTCTCTAAGAAAAGAGAAAAAGAAGATAAGAAATGAATAAGCATATAGAAAATCTAGAAAGCACAATTCTTGGCCTATTTGATCTTAGTAGAATATTGCCCCCAACAAAAAGAGAATAATACACTTACCAAAATTAATCAAATGCTTGGTCACAAAGCAAGCCTCAATAAATTGCAAATAATATAAATGGTACATAATGAAATTAAGGTGAAGAAGAACAATAATAAAAAGTCCTGGAGGGATTTTACTTTTAACTTGACATAAAAGTCATCATTCCAATAAGAAAAAGCTGAAAATCAATGATTTTTCCATCAGAGACAGAGATCACAGGGCAAAGTGCTACCCTGAAATCTAGAGAGACAGGAGAATGCAGAGTTCTAGCTGATATCTGCTTACCTGGAACAGAAGCCACTAGAGCTATGTACACAGGTAACAAATAATAATTTTGACAAACTTCTGAAGCCTGAGTGTTGGTGAGTATGAGAGGAAGGGACACATAGGAGACACATTTTTGTTGGTTTTACCTCCAGGAGAACCACCAGGTTGTCACAGTGAGGATCTGAGAAAAATTCCCCTTTGGTTCTGGCAGAAAGAGGAAAAGAATAGAGATCACTATAAAACAGGCCCAAAGCGTTATGCATGACAGAGTCCTACTATTCCATATTAAAGTCCTTACTAGACCCATATACTACCTGGGGGAAAAGGATTTCCTCCTGCTTCCTGTGCCCTCAAGCCTTCCTGTATTTATAATGAATAGGGAAGCTATATTTCTGGAGAAACACTTTGTGAGGTCCCAGCCTAGAGATGGAGACTCACTGAAGAAGCCGAGATTTAATCACAAGATAATAGAAAGTTTCCTCTGGCCCATACTTTTTCATTACACCAGCAAGGATCTGATCTACCAATAGAGAGCTACAACAGAAAGAGCCATAAGACACAGAGTGTCTCTGATGAGCATACTTAGACAATAATCAGAGTTACGACAGGAGGAAGAAAAACAATGGTACTAGAGGAATTTGAAATCTCTGGCCCCTACAATTAGAATAGACATTAAACACAACCCAGTTCCTAGTCAGCTTAATGTAAGTCCTTGCAATAAAGGCCTATTTACCTTAACCTTTATTACCTAATACATAATATCTAGCTTTCAACAAAAATTTTAAGATATGCCAAAAGGTAAGAAGAAAAAACAGACTGAAGAGACAAATCAAGCATCAGAAACAGACTCAGATATGACACAGATTTTGGACAGGGAACTTAAAATAACTATGATTAATATGTTAAGGGCTCTAGTGGAAAATAATATGCAATAACAGATGGTTAATGTAAGCAGCATATAGAAACTATGAAAGGACCAAAAGAAAATGATTCAAATAAAAAAATAGCAATAGAAATAAATAATGCCTTATAAGAGCTCATCAGTACACTGGATCTGGCTAAGGAAAGAATCACTGAGCTTTAAGGGAGATCAGTAGAAACTACCCAAACTAAAATGCAGCAAGAAAAAAAAAATGAAAACAAAAACAAACAGAAAAGACTGTTGAAGATATGCAAGACAACTTCAAAAGGTTTAACATATACAGAATCAGAGTACCAGAAGGAGAGCAAGGAAAGTATAGGACAGAGGACATTTTTGAAATATAATGGCTGAGAACTTTCCAAAATCTATGCAGATACCAAATCACAGATCCAGAGAAGTCAAAGAACACCAAGAAGGATGAAGGGAGGGAGGAAGGAAGGAAGGAAGGAAGGAAGGAATGAAGGAAGGAAAAATACATCTATGCATATCATATTCAAACTGCAGAAAGTCAAAGGCAAAAAGAAGCAAAACAAACAAAGCCCTTAATTTAGAGAAGCAAAGAGAAGAACACAACAGACTTCTCACCAGGAGCCATGCAAGGAATATCCTGTTCCTTCTAACTGGAACACCTACCCCTTAACCACATCCCTTGTGCTTACTCTCTATTCTGTGAGTTTTTGCTCTAATATCACAGTGTTAGTAATCTTTCCAATGACAACTCTACTTAAAAGCACAACACTTTATTCCTCATGGCCCCAAGTTGAAGCACTCTGTTCCCATTACAAACTTCATTTTTTCATTTGAATTTGTCTCCATTATCATGTTACATATATTTATATAATGTGTTGTTTATTGTCTTCCCATGGAATATAAACCCTATAAGGACACAGATTTTTGTGTTTTGCTCACTGCTATATCCTACAGTGCTGCCTGACCTATACTAGGTACTTAAATAATTTGTTAAATCAGTGATTTAATCACCCAGAACAATCAGAAATAAAAGGGTAGCCACACTGATAATGATAACTATAATAGAAGTTATTTAACACTTACTTAGTGCCAGGTCCATGGACTAAGAACATTTCCATGTATCTTATCATTTATTTTTGAAAATAACTCAGTGAGGTATGGGTCATGCCAGGTGGGTTTTATTAGTGCCATGAGTCAGATAAATTTCATGCCACATGGTATGGGTTGGAGAATAGCTGTTATGAGAGGAAAGTTAGTTCAAATAACCAAGGGTCAGCAGACAGAGATCATATGGTTCCCCAATCTTCCCATTATCTCATGCCACAACCAAAAGATTTGTTGTAGGTTCTGATTCGGAGAATCCCCTCTCCCACATTGGATGTCCTCCCAAAAATATGAGGAAGTGGTCTCATCAGTGGGGAAATACAAAGAGTATTCAGTATTTGAAAGTCTGGATTCAGGATGTCAATTCCTTAAGGAGTTTTCTGGGAATGACAGCTACCCTCCTGCTGGGGACTTTAAGACCACGAGAGACCTTGTTGGTTATAAACAGTCTCAGAGCTCCCTGGCATGGGAGAAAGCCTGGAGAAGCTGAGCTCCAGTGCCATTCTTCAAGCTGGGAAAAAATATCCATAAGTCACTCCTCTGTGCAGATTTATTGAGACTCCATCTCGGGAACAGAGGAAGAAATCAAATTGTGACACAGTTGCAACAGGGCCCTCAGAACATCGATGGCAAGCTCTGAAGCTGGGACATACCTTCAGAGGTATCTCAAATGGAGACTGGGTCTGAGCTTTTGTACTCTCAAAGTGGCCATTCATTGGATGCAGCTTACCTCAAAAATAGGCATAGACTTGGATAAGGAAGGTCTCTTGGTAGAGAGCAATTCCCCGAGAGGGGCTGTTTTGAGATTTGTCAACAGCTTAATTTGCAGCTGGAGAAATAATTATCTCAATGACAAAGTCAGAGGATTTGGCCAATGTACCACAGTATACACGATGGTCTCTGTTGCTCTTCTTAATCAAAATGTGTCACTAGGATTTATGATCCTAACAACTCATGGTTGATTCTCTAATCCCTTGCTGCAATGAGTATTTAAAATACTGAGCAACTAGAAAGGCAATTATACAGAAAAAGAAATCAACATTGTAAAAGGTCTTTGTTGAATAATAAACAATAAAGTCATTTGGGAACATTTTTATAATACAGTGTTCCCAATAAGTCAAAACACACAAAATTTTAGTGAAAATTATAAATATTTTGAACCGAAAAGCAATACTGAAACTGAAAAGCCATATGCAAATAACAATTTATTCATTGCTTAAGGTAGAGGGTGAATTGTTATAATCTATTGTATTAAAATGATTTGTCATTAGAAAAAAATTAGTAAGGAAATTGCTATTAAACAATCTCTTCAGTTACACAAACTAAATTATTGCAGTGTGATAAATTTGTGCAGGCAAGAATTTTAAGCAGAACTCTGTGGGAAATGAACCATTAGGTTATATATAATGACTGAATTGTTACAGTAAAAAGTATGTGAAGCTGGTTTATTATTACTATAATGCTACTAATTCATGGATCACCAGATTATACTTGGAAAGCTATTTGATTTAGTGACATTAAGCAAGTGACTTCAGTCTCTCCTCTTCACTTCCATTTTTTCATTTATACTACTAAGATGATAATACCAATGTCTCTTTTCCTATTGGACAAGCAAAATGAGAACCTAAATGTAAAGACTTTGAAAACTGAATAGTAATAAAGAAATGTAAAAATGATAATAGGAGTAATACTTTATATACTTCATAATGTTGACAGTTGGAAAACTCTGTTAAGTGTGATGCAATGTCGAAAGTAATTTTTTTAAAGTCTTTATTTTTTTAGAGCAGGTTTATGTTCACAGCAATATTAAAAAGAAGGTACATATAGCATCCATGTACTCCCCTGGCTCACACATGTACAGTTTCCTTCATTATCAGCATCCCCCACCAAAGCAGTACATTTGTTATAATTGATGAACCTACATTGATACATAACAATCACCTAAAGAAACTAACTTTTCATTCTAAAGAAACATTTGATTCATATGTGAAGCTGCATGAATTATTTAATCTTTCTTTTTTTATTTAAAGATTTTTATTTTATTTTTTTGACAGACAGAGATCACAAGTAGGCAGAGAGGCAGACAGAGGGTGGGGGAAGCAGAGTCCCTGCTGAGCAGGGAGCCCCATGTGAGGTTCAATCCCAGGACCCTGGGATCATGACCTGAGCCGAATGCAGAGGCTTTAACCCATTGAGCCACCCAGGCGCCCCTATTTAATCTTTCTGAACTATAATTTTTTTCCATATGCAAAATGGGGTGAATATCTATCTCAGAATTATGATGAAGAGATAATACCAGTAAGAAGCACATCTTTTCTAAAACTATTTCACAGTTGTAGCAAGATCATTACCATCACTTTTTTTTATCACACCATTCCACAGTCATCATCGGCACCCTCCTTGTCACCAACACAATGATGTCATATCATTATCACTGTGGTCCATTAAATGTGTAAGGAACAGAGAGAGTGCCAAATTTTACTTTATGCAACTAAATTATAAATCTCCCTTTGTCTAATTAGAGGCAAGGATGTCATGGCAGATGGCTATAAGTTAATAAACAAATAACCATCAAATAAATGTTTTTGAGTGATCAGAAATTAGGCATAGAGCCAAAGTTTGTAAACAAGGCAAGATGAGTCTGACCTGAATTTTAATTTTTAATTTTTTTTAAATATTTTATTTGGTTGGCAAAGAGAGAGAGAGTGAGAGAGATAAGCAGGAGGAGCAGTGTGCAAAGGGCAAAGAAGAACCAGGCTCCCCATTGAGCAAGGAGCCCAATGCAGGGCTCGGGGCTCAATCCCAGGACCCATGGGATCCTGACCCAACCCAAAGGGAGACACTCAACTGACTAAGCCACCCAGGCACCCTTGAATTTTTAAAATTTAGGGAAAAATTTAATAAATAGTAATTATATTCTGATTTTAAGATAATTACTAATATCATATTTAGAGTAATTAGAGTAATTACTCTAAATATTTAGAGTAATTAAAAATTTCAGGACAAAAACACAAGTCTTGCTAAATTAATATTTGTCGGGTTAAATCTTACTATTAAGATGGCAAGTTAGGGAGTGCCTGGGTGGCTCAGTCATTAAGTGTCTGCTTTCAGCTCAGGTCATGATCCCAGTGTCCTGGGATGGAGCCCTGTGCCAGGCTCCCTTCTCTGTGGGGAGCCTCCTTCCTCTCCCACTCCCTCTGCTGTGTTCCCTCTCTTGCTGTGTCTCTCTGTCAAATAAATAAATAAGATCTTTAAAAAAAAAGATGACAAGTCAGTAGAATTACTGTAACCACTAAGTCATCCAAGAGAAACACCTAGTTTTGTTATCTATAAAAGAGAAAACTTTTTTCTCAAAGACATCTTGATAAGATTTTATAGGATTCTCAGAAATATTTCTCAACATTTGATATGTCAAACAACTTTTTACAAACAGGTTTTTTACTAATCAGGAGACCTCATCTCAATGAAAGTCACAAACAGATTGGTCCCAGTATTTCTGAGGGTTGCAATGCCCAAAAGATGATTAATTCCCCTTGCCTGTATCTAGGAGCTAATCTCTAAGATGGCCCCCATTGATTCATGCCCTTATAACTGCGATATTAAATCAGTGTTGCTTTGTCTCTGTGTAATCAACAAATATGGCATAAGTGAAGATGTATGATTTCTGAAAGTAAGCTATAAAATGCACTGGTTTCTTGAGGCTCTCATGCAAGTGTCAGTCTGTTGTTAAACTATGAAGAAATGGAAGCAGTCCCATGGAGGGACCCAGCTAGAGAAAAGCCAGTATCTCTAGCCAACAAGTAGTACCAACTTGCTAGCCATCTGGGTGGGACATCTTTAAAGTGGGTTGCTTAGACTTATTCAAGTCTTCAAATGATGTAGCCTTGGCTAACATCTAAGTGGGATTGCTTGGAAAACCTCCAAGTAATAAATTTTCACTGTGCCTTTTCTGCATTTTGAGCCACCAAACCCACAATCACATAAGTTGGCATAATACCACTCATCTGGGGGAGGGTAATTTCTTGTACAGCACTAAATACCTGGGAGACCAGACTATACTTCTTCCAATTCCAAAGGAAAATGTTCCATCACTGTATTGCTTTACTTGAGAGGTTAACTATTGTGTGTGTGTGTGTGTGTGTGTGTGTGTTCGTGTGTATGTGTTTGAGAAATAAACACTATGCTGTTTATGAAAAGTGTTGTGAATAATCTAAGATGTTTCTCTTCTCAAAAGCAATTAAAGCAAAAAATAAAACCTATGAGAAATTAGCACATTTTTGATGAGGCGAAAAAGATTACCTATCCACCAAAATCTGTTTTCCTCTTCCGCAGAACATGATTTCAGTTAGGAAGTGGCTTTGAATTCAGACACCATCTATCTAAAAACAACCCCCTTGCACTTTGTTGACTAATTGTGATCATTGCCACCCCTATGAATTACCCCAGATGGGAGAGATGCCCACTAACCAGGGATAACCACTTCAGAAATGAAGAGCAGTAAACTCCACATGTTCATTTTCCCACGATTAAAAAGATAGTTTCTTTTCCTTAAAAAGGACTTACATATCAAGCATTACACATTTTGTGTACAATCTTTTATGTGCCAGTGCAAAATTTGCATCTCTTATTTGTAAAGCATTGATAGATCCAACATACTTCAACTAATGAGAACCCACCCCAAAGATGCACACACAAAACTGAAGAAAAATGGAAAACAATACCATAGATTGAATTAAATATACTCAAACACTTAGGGTTTTAAAATATCACTTTGAATCAGAAATTCAAAAACTAAAAATGAGAAGAAATATAAGGAGAATAAGACTGAACACAGGCAGGAAATGGTAGGAAAAAAACCAAAATTATGTCAATAATGAAGACTAAATTGTGAGTGGCCCTAGAAAGAATATACTCGAATATGAATTTAATATGAGACATTTGAAAAGGTTGGGAAATAGGGGTGCCTGAGTTAAGCATCTGCTGTCAGCTCAGGTCAGGGATCCAGCCCCACATCAGGCTCCCTGCTCAGTGCGAAGCCTGCTTCTCCCTCTTCCACTCCCCCTTCTTGTGTTCCCTGATTTACTGTGTCTCTCTATGCCAAACAAATAAATAAAATCTTGTAAAAAATTTAAAAACAAATAAAAAGGTAGGGAAATAACCAAGAGAAATAAAATGAAATACAAGTGGAAGCCAGTCAGAGAAAATGGGGTGAAAGTGAAGATAGGCAAAAAAAAAAAAAAAGGAATAATATTCATAACGGCTCTCCCAGAAAAAGAAAAAAACAAAACAAAGGAAAAGAACTAGTATCCAAAATTATAAGTGAAAACACATTTACAAATATAAAAGAAGACCTGTAGCTACATGTTGAAAGGATTTGCCTGGTATTTGGAAAAATGGACTGAGAAAGATCAACACCAGGACAGACACTAGTGAGATTGTTAGGATTCAAAGATAAAGAAAAAATATGCCAATGCTTTTAAGCCAAAAAGAAAAAAAGAAAGAAAAGAAAATCAAGTAACTTACAAAAGCTAAAGGCAACAATAGAGCAGCTTTCAAAAAATTGCTCAGTGGAAGAAAATGTGAATCAAGGCAAGAATATTACATCTGGGCAAGCTATCCCTTAAGTACCAAGGCTGTAGAAAACATTATTAAACATAAAAAAACTTGAGAAATTCTGTATCTAATTGCCTTTCTTGAGGAATCTATTAAAGGATGGGCTTAACAGTTGACTCAAAGAACTTTAATAAATGAACTAATGATGAAAATTTAATATGTATGAATGGAAAACCAAGAATTAAGTAGCATAGGGACAAATATGAAAGACTGATGTGTAAATGTTTCTGATGTGATGGTAGAAATAACACAAGTGAAATGAGAAGAAAGGCCAGGGGGAACAAGGGGGTCTAGAGCTTATTGCCATAGAGCCGAGAGGGGGAGGTTAAAGGACACTGTTAAATGCTGGCAAATAAGGTAACTAAATATTAAATAAGAAATCAGGGAATTAAAAGAGTTTTTTAACGTGTAAGTTCAAAGCCATCCACTGGAACAATATTACTGATCTGCTCAAATACCAAAATAAATAAGTAATTGACCAAATCACAAGGAATATGGGTTGTATTCCTTACAATATATTCTTATATAGCATATATGTATTATATATGTATAACATATAATATATATATATATAAAACACCTATCTATATTCCTATATAGCATAATGTATATACCTGGATATATATAATCTGTATATAATGTATATATCTGGAAAATAATATGACAATTGAGACCAAACATATCAATCATATTAACATATGAGTGCACTTAAATAACCTATTAAATAAAAATTTTAATTTAGCTTACAAAGCAGAACCCAAATCTTTGCTCTGAAAAAGAGATGTCCTAAAACAAATGAGACCTAAATCTACTATAAAGAGATGAGCAAAGTCAAATAAAAACAAGAAGAAATCCAGGGTCGTGATCCTGATATCAGGTAAATTAAAATTTAGTAAAATGGGTGCCTGGGTGGCTCAGTTGGTTAAGCAACTGCCTTCAGCTCAGGTCATGATCCCGGAGTCCCAGGATCGAGTCCCGCATCGGGCTCCCAGCTCCACGGGAAGTCTGCTTCTTCCTCTGACCTTCTCCCCTCTCATTCTCTCTCTCACTCTCTCTCTCTCTCTGAAATAAATAAATAAAATTTTTAAAAAAATTTAGTAAAATGTGTTAAATAGTACAAATAAATACATTCTTAAGCTTAAAGCTATAAATAAAATTCAATATAACAATATAAATATCTGCCTATAATACACCAAACTCCTCCATCAAATAAAAAGTACATGAAAAGCAAAGAGTTAATAGAAGAGCACTAATTTTCAAGATAGAGCAGGTGGCCAAATAGAAAATATGATCACTAATCACAAAGACAGATATATATCAAATTGTATACTCCAATCATAGAGAATTTAAAATCTTCTCAAGTGCTCAGGGAATAGTTTCAAAAATTAATTTTATGTATGATTCCAAAGAAAGCATCAGTAACTTCCATAAGATAGCAATATTCCAAATACTGTGATCCCTCAGATTACTATTCAACAAAGCTATAAATTACTTGAAAATAGCAACAAAAAACACACTTTTACCTAAAAATTTTGAAACCTTCTATTGAGTGAAGGGTAAACACAATCAAAGAAAGTTTCCAAATGAACAAGATACAAAATTAAAAAGGAAAAACTACTTCAGACACAACAGTAACTTAAAAAATAATAAAGAAGTATTATAAAAAACCATATACTATATTTGGAAGCCTAGTGAAACTAGATACATTTACCAGATATATAAAATGATAATATTCCCACATAATTTTCACAATAATAGAGAAAATATTTAATAGCATTTAATGTATATATGATTAACATGTCTATTATCAAACTACAATTAGACTTAACTTCCTTACAAGTTCACTTGTGCAACAAAAATCTGTAGCAAATAATATCCTCAATGATGAAATTTTAGAAACATTCACTCTAATTTTTGGAATCAGATAAAAATCTACTGCATCATTAATAATGAAGCTTCTGTCCAATGTTGTAAGGAAAGAAAAACAAAGAAATTTAAGGATAAGAACAAAGGAGAAGAGACTTATTATTTATGATTACTGTAATCACCTCCTCCAAAAGCTACAAAAATAATAAACATTCTTAGAACTCACAAAAGAGGTAAGTTTACAGGGTACAAAATCAATTTACAAAAATCAATATTATTTCTCTTTTTTCACATTAATCATCTAGATAATAAACATACACCATTTATTATAGCAACAAAACTACAACATATCTCAGAATGTATTTAACAAAAATGACTTCAGCCGTCTACGACAAAAATTTTTTAAATTCCATTAATGGAAAAAAAATGTCTGAATACACTGAGAGAAATTGCATATTATAGGATGGGAAAAATGGAATAAATAAAATGTTGGAACTCCCCAAATTAATCTAAAATTAAATGTAATCCCAAACAGAAATACATCTGGATGTTTTTCAGCAGTTTGTCAAACTCATGCTAACATTTATGTAGAAGAAGAGAGATTCCTGGGAACCTAAACTGTGAAAAAGAAGAGCAGAGAAGAGCACTGAACCTGGCAGATATCACTTCATATTACAAAGTCACAGTAATATAAAACTTGACAATACTTGGGGAAAACCAAACAAATTTTCCAGTGCAACATAACAGATTCTACAAAAAACACAGGTGAATCTAATACACAAAAAAGTATAGTATCTGAATTAGTAGGGAAAGAGATAATTTTGAATAAAGTTGCTGGAATATGGGCTCCCTTTGTGAAAAAAATCCTAACTACACCATGTAGAAAAGTGGATTCCGGATAGATTAAAGACCCAATTGTCTTAAATAGAAGAATAACTTTCAACTTAAGACTCCTAAATAAAATTCCAAAAGTACAAACTGTAAAATAAAAATCATAAAAGTTAAGAATTTCTTTTCAATGAAGGGTACAATGGGCAAAGTTTTTAAAGTGACAGATTAGAAAAGATATTCACCACATGTAAAACAAACAGAAGATAATATTTATGATGTGAAAGAAATTCCTAGAAATCAACAAAGAACCCTGATAGAAAATAGGCAAATTATATCAATAGGTGGTTCATAAAGGTTGATCCCTAAAAGGTTATCCATAGGAGTGGATATTTAAACTCACTAGTAATTAGAAAAATGCAAACTAAAACAATAATGACTTATTAGTTTGCACCCATCAAATTGGAAAAAAAAAAGTAGAACATTTTATATTGCCAAATATTGACAAGTCAAAATGAAACTAACTATATGTATCCTCAATGATCCAGCTTTTCACTCCCGAAAATATATACTTGGGAAATTCTCATACCACCCATAAGGAATAATATGAGGGTTTTGTGGTAGTAAGAAATTAGAGGCAATTTTGCTAACATCACTAGTGAATGAAGAGAAGGAAATTTTAGTGGATACACAATGTGGAATACTGGGTAGGTCTTAGAAGTAACGGACTAAGTATACCACATGAATAGATCTTCAAATATATTCCTGAGTTAGCAAGAAAAGGAATGAGTTCTATAGCACAATCATATTTACATCAGTTAAAGTAGATGCACATAGAAGTTTAATGCAAGGTTTACAACAATTTGTGGAAATGATACACACCAAATATATTGAAATGGTTCCCTATGGAAGGTTAAAAAGAATGGGCTTGGCAAATACGGATAAAAAGGAATACAAACATTCATGCATGCTTCTATGCATACACACAGGCATGCTTATATACATGCAAACTCATATGCAAGTATACACGCATAAACTGCCAAAATGAGAAAGAGAGAAGCTGCATGGACTAACGATGATAGTGTTCTATCAGATGAAGAGGTGATACACAGTACTCTACACTGAGTGTAAAAATTAACAAAAAAATCACCCAGTTCCAAAATACTCTAACACATAAAAAGGAAAAGAGCAATCTAAAATGTTTTACAGTCACTCTTCACTCAGATACAATTTACTTTTGATCATTTTTTGAATGATCAAAATAAAATATTGGCATCTGCCTTTAATCTAGATAACTTGCCAAACCATCTTGCAGTTTCTTGGCAAGGCTAATAGTCATAGTAAGGCAAATTTCTTCTTATTTTAAGAGAAAGATATTCTGGAACTCAAAGCATTGGAAGAGTATTTACACCACAGGCAAATCTTCACCATAAAACTTATACTTAAATATTCTATATCTCATAAACACATCAATAACCATTAATCTAATTTTTTGCTAAATATTAGGTATGACCATAGAGCTGCATCATAACATGTGAGATTATTGTGTGTGTGAATGAGTAGGTTTTCTTCAATGTCATATTCTGTCATTTTTATTATTTTTTTTATCATGTAAGGACATCATCTACTTAAATGTAAAAAGATACACTTATGTATATTTGGATATATTATAGGACAAATATTTCCTCTAGTAATTATATAACACAGACATATCACATGACACTGTATATGGTAAGATTCACATCTTGTTTAAAAAAAAAAAAAACACACACACACAACAAAAAACAGTCCCAGAGAGTTCTGCTCCTTGGTCTTCATTGCACTAGCTGGTTCTAGTTCAGGTCTCAGCCCCCAAATCATATCCTTAGTGAGCCCTCCCCTGACCACCAAATATAAGATAAAACCTATTATCCCAATCTTAATTATGTTAACATGTATGTGAAATTTTCTTTCCCTTTTCTTCCCCCTGCTTTTCTTTTCCTTTTTGCTTACTGTCTCTAAAGTATAAGCCCTATTGGAACCTCACCCATGTTGTTTTTGCTATATCCTCAGCTCCTAAAATACTTAGTACATGGCAAGCATTCAAATAGCATTTGTTGAATGATCGGTGGAACAGTGAAGAAACAACTAAATGAATTAGCTTTAACACAATTTTAAAAACTGATCTCTTTGGTGCTGTTCTCAAATAATATACGCTTTTTTGCACTAGTATATATGGGTCAACCTTTTATCTTATCTATTGATTTTCTCCTGAGATTGAAAGACCAAGATCATGGACAGTGTATTACACCTTTGCTCTCTGAACCCCACTTTTACCTGGTAAAGTACCACCACAATTACCACTTCCATCACCAGTGACCTCTGCAATTTCAAAAACAATTTTTATTTTATTTTTTTTTTAACTTTTTTTTTTTTAAGATTATTTATTTATTTATTTGTTAGAGAGAGAGAGAGAGAGAGCACAGGCAGACAGAGAGGCAGGCAGAGGCAGAGGGAGAAGCAGGCTCCCTGCCGAGCAAGGAGCCTGATGTGGGACTCGATCCCAGGACGCTGGGATCATGACCTGAGCTGAAGGCAGCCGCTTAACCAACTGAGCCACCCACGCGTCCCTCAAAAACAATTTTTTAAAGATTTTATTTATTTATTTGACAGATAGAGATCACAAGTAGGCAGAGAGGCAGGCAGGCAGAGAGACAGGAGGAAGCAGGCTCCCTGCTGAGCAGAGAGCCCAATGTGGGGCTCGATCCTAGGATCCTAGGATCATGACCTGAGATCATGACCTGAGCCGAAGGCAGAGGCTTTAACCCACTGACCCACCGTCCCTCAAAAGCAATTCTTAAAACTAAATATTTTTCCCATTAACTATGGACATCTCTGATTAGCTAATCTTCCTTCCTTGTCTTCCAACCCATCAGCTCTACAATTACTTTAATTCAACATTATTGATAAGAACTGCATTTTGTGATTTAGCCATAGGTAGATTCTAAGAATAAAAACAATAAACAATGTTTATATTTTTATGATGATATGCTGTTACCACAGAGCCAAGTCACATACAAACATTACAACCTTTTCTACAGTTCCCATGTCATATGATGTCAAGTTGAAAAACAGTTACATGTTTTTTAATTCTCCAACTAATGTCAATACTTCCTCATGTTTTCAATCATCTTGAATATTCTAGCAGCTCTTTTTCTTTACTGAATACTTGTCAACAAGAGGAGGAGAGGAGTCCACTTTCCAACACTGGCCTAAACTGGGTGCTCTCGGTTCTCCTGGTCTCCTGCCCTAAGCACGAGGTGCTAACTGCTCTCTCAGTTCAGCTATTATGTTTTGGATCCCATAACTGTCCTCTCTCTTGATTTACTCCTTTTTTTTTTTTGAGAGTTTATTCCCAATTAATTCACTAAAGAAATGTTAATGGGAGGGATTTATTTTAGGTTCCATTTAGATTTAGTCTTTCCATGACTGAAATGCCATTTTCTGCCTCACATTTGACGGTAGTTTGTCTGGATATAAACCTCTATATCCAGTTGAATTTTTTCCTTCTCAGAACTCAGAAAGCTTCTTACATTGCCCTTGGTTATCCTGATATAGATAATGGCAAGTCACATACCAGTCTGATTCTTGATCCTTTGTAAGACAACTGTTCTCTTCTTTCTAGAAGCTTTTGGACACTTTTTACACACACACACACACACGCACCCCCGCCCACCGAGGGAACTCATCAGTTCTATCTTACTCATAATCCGCCCTTACTTTCTCTGATCCCTCTTTATTAGGGAAGTATAGGATCTCCTAGTTTTCTGCTCTACTACTACTGAGTTGTTTATTTTGCAAACCCACTTTTGTTTTTGTTTTGTTTTAAAGATTTTTATTTTTTAAAATTTCTTTCACAGAGAGGGGCACCTGGGTGGCTCAGTGGGTTAAAGCCTCTGCCTTCGGCTCAAGTCATGATCCCAGGTCCCTGGGATCAGGACTTGAGCAGAGGGCAGATGCTTAACAACTGAGCCACCCAGGCACCCTTTAAACCCACTTTTGATTTTCAGTGATCTTGGTTTTTAATTTGTTCTTCTTCATAACATTGTATTGTTAAGAAAGCATAGATCTTGAATCCAAGAATATATTTTAGTGATTTGTTTCCTGAATTATATCTTTCTTTGGTGCCCTGCCCATTTTTTCCCCTGCTAATTTTTGTCTTTTCCATTTTTTGCTTTCTATAAATATCTGCAGATCTTGGTTGTAAATTTATATTTAAGAAATCTGCTTTTCCAAGTTCTAAGTGGCTGGATGGGGCTTGTTTTAGTGAATGGATAAAAAGCCAACCAAAGCCAAAATCTAACCTCTGGAGTGCCAATGATCATTCCAACTGCTATAGTTATAGATTGAGGTCATTTTAAGAATGAGTTTCCACTCTTGGAAACCTGTGGTTATTTTTATTTGTCATGATTTTTACTGACCTGGCTAAACAATCATTTTTTTAAAATTCTCTACTTATTTTTACTTACTATCTATTAGACTCACAATAGAGTTTATGTATGTAGAGATATATAAGTTATGTACCCACATTGAGCATCCCAGTTAGGTATATTGTCCTGGGCACAATTAAATGCTATTCTTGGAAAAGTGCACCAAAAGAAAACGTCATAGCAAAGATTTAATTCCACATTGGTAGACTGTTACACATCAACATGTTATGTAACAACAAATGTAGGATTACCAATTTGTCCTTCAAAAACGGGATCATTTTAAACTTCCAAGAACAGTGGGTAAACATGCCTATTTTCCACACTTTATTCAACATTGTGTATAACAAACTTTTAATCTTTGCCTAATGTCAATCATATGTTATATGCTTCTAAGTCAATTTTATTCACTCAACAAATGGTTGCTTCCTTTTCCATTTTTGTCGTGTTCTTGGAATATCTTGTTGATTTGTAAGAGCTTTTTTACAAATTAGAAAAATTCTGATCGTGTTGCAAATATTTTCCTGCTTTGTAATTTATCTTCTGACTTTATAACAGTTTTAACTGTAGAGAAATTTTCACTGCTTTTAGCCGAATTAATCAATCAAACTAGTTATTGGACATTCACTATTCAAAGATTGACCTTTGGAAAGATCTGTATCTTTCTCAGGACTTCAGTGATATTTGTAGTACTCAGCATGCCTCCTTGTCTCTGTCAAGGTTTTGTTGTATTTCACAGGCATTTGTTATAGTTTAAATTTAGAGGTAATAGCAATGTACTTTTTTCACTAAATTGGAATATTTTGTCTGTTTCTTTTCTTTCAATTTTGTTCTTTTGTGTATTGGGAGTGAGGAAAGAAAAAAAAATCTGAGGATAGCAGAAAATAAAAGCAAGAGTTTGCATATTTTCCCCCACTGTCTCCTCCTCTGGAGGAAAAAGAAAAAAAAAAAAAGAAAAACCTTGTACTTTTTTGCTTATAATCATATTAAATATGCTTTTTAAAGCAAAGGTTAACACACTGTATCTTCTTCTCCAGGGACAAACATATATCTTTACATTCATTCAAGGCATCATCTAGGTTTCTCAGTGGAATTTGAAACTATGTATCTCCCAGTGCCATGTCTTTGTATGCATTCAACAACATTGAGGCATCTTGGGTTTGTATTCCCCTCCTTGTTTATTCCTCTGAATTCTAGACTCATATATCCAACTGTCTACAGCATCTCTATTTGGGTAATATATGAGTATTTCAAACTTCTCAAACATAATAATTCACCCCGCCCAGAGCTGCTACTTCTCTAGCCTCCCCAAGTATGTAATACCACTCTCTGAACTCGGTTGCTTTGGCCATAAATCTGGGACTACGGATTGATTCTTATGTTTCTCTTAAACATATCAGTTTAATCATGCAAGTTTTATCTTTAACATACATCCAAAAACCTATTTTTTCTCATATATCCCTCTTTTCACTCAAAACCAAGCTTCTTTTTCACCTGGACAATTGGAAGAGACTCTGCATTGGTCTCCCGGCTATATCCTTGTCACTCACAGTCTATGAGCCTCACAGATGCTATAATAAGCTATTTAAAATGTAAGACAGGTTGGGTGCTTGGGTGGCTCGGTCAGTTAAGCGTTTGCCTTCTGTTCAAGTCAGGATCTCAGGGTCCTGGGACTGAGCCTGGAATAGGGCTCCTTGCTCAGCAGGAGTCTGCTTCTCCCTCTCCCTCTGCTCCTCCCTCTACTTGTGCGTTCTCTCTCTCTCTCAAATAAATAAACAAATAAAATCTTTTTAAGAAGATTGTGTATTGCTCTTTTTGTATATTCCAGCAGCTGGAACAATGTCTGACACATATTTAATATTTAATGTATATTTAATGACTTGATTAATTGATTAATCTCTGGGCACACAGAACACCAAAAAGTCAGGAAAGATATTCTTGCAGGTTTCCATAGCTACCATGATTTTTAAACAAAGCTAATAATAGGTTACAATCAGAAGAAAATCTTTGTGTTCCAAAAAATAAAAAGAATAAATAATTACACAGGTTTTTTTTAATTTTTCAGATGAAATTATGTTCATGATCTGAATTGATTGCATAAGTAAGTCATTTTTCTATTTCACCAGGTATCCAAACACTTATTATTTAAAATTAGGAAACATGAAGTGATAAAATTATGCAAGCACCAACATTAATAAATGTAATTTGAAACAAAAGTGACAGAGAGTAGTTGCTGGTGACTGTGATAAAACAAAGAGAGGCTAAGTAAGAACACAATGGGATTTTTATGATCCCAGGAAACTTGATGATTTATGAGAATTATTAGGTAACTAATTCTCCTTAAATTAATTCACAGGATGAATCTGATGTGGTCACTGTTCTGGTGTACATGAGGATCAAGAGGGGAAATAAAGAATAATTGTATTCATTATTTATGGTGAATATGAATTATTCTACTTATTTATTACTCATGAATCACAGAACAGAATGAAAAGAGAGCTAGGTGAGAACAGTTAAAATAATTCCATTTCTCCACTTCCAAAAAATGCTACTTAATGCTCAGTTTTCTGAAACTTCCTCTTTGTCAAGTTTGGTAATTTCATTCTCTTCTGACTTCAAAAGCATGCCAAAATAACCTTTCCAGCACCAGACTCACACTCTGAGAGGAGAAAAAAGATGAGAAAGTTTGAATGAAATGAATATTATAAAGGTTCTAGTAAGAATATCTGCTTTCATATAGTTATTTACCCTATACTGACCTTCTTCCTTCTTATTCTGTGTTGTCCTTGTCTTTGCTATACAAAACGTTTTTTCCTTTCTTCCTCTCCCAAGTTCCCAGAACAATGAGACTTGTGCTGATTAGCTCCTTGGGCAGAAATGCAGCCACAAGATGTGGTGCAGAAAGGTCAGCCTTGAATTTCTTTGAAATATTTTGTTACATCAGTTAACAGCAAAGGTCAGTTGGGCCCTGAATGGGGTTTTGCATTTATTTTTCTGTCAGCTTTAAGATAGTTCATGTTTATAGAATTCTATAGTTAAAATGGTCTGATTTCAATTTTGAGTATTGTGTGTGTTTAACACCAAGACACAAAAGACATGAGATGCCTAAGTAGTCATTAGTAAATACCAATGCTGTTTAGTGTATGATGGTAAGGTTCAGTGAGGACCTAAGTAGTAGTTACATCCTCTAATACTCTGATGGAAATATTTTGTGAAATTATATGATACTAAAAATTGGACACAATGGACTCATGATAAAGAACACAGTTTAAGTGTTCAGTGGCCATTTAGCTTAATTCCTTTACATCATTGATAAAATAATCTTTCCACTGACATCAAGCAACTCTACTTATACCACTTCCTCATAGTCTATAAAAGCAGCAGTACTCCATTTAGTACCTTAGAAGTAAACCTCCTGGCTCTTTAAAAGGCCATTCCTTGGCAACTCATGTTTAAGATAGAAGGCCATTCCTTGGCAATTTACTGTTTTAAGATAGAAGCTACAGAAAGTCTCTTTGCCTCAGGGTACTTAACCCTTCTACTGTTCCGTATATTATTTAAAAGTCCTTCTTGCTAAGAACTGTAGCAAACATGGAATAACACAGCCTGAATTTACTCTTGTTCATGAAAACAAACCAGAGAGAAAGCACAAGGGAAAGAGAGAGAGAGAGAAAGAGAAATATGCAAATCAATGTTTTTCAAGATAATGAGCATTAGGCAACAAAGGACAGTGGACCCTGGGAGATGGGAAACGAACGGAGTTAGTCCTTCAGTTGCTAGTGCTTAATGCCTTGAGAGAGTTAGTAGAGTTTGGCAAAATGAGGAAGAACGCAGGCAGAGCTTGGTAGATTCCTTAATTTAAGGAGATGAAACTGACATTGCCATGGGCCAATGCATCTATGATGACCAACAGTGATGAAGGGAAGAACTCTGTAAGAAGAGGTAATGAGAAGGCACTTCTTGGTAATCAGGAAAATACTGATTGGCCCATGTATATGTGAAAACAAATCGAGGCTTGTAAAGAACAATCTAAAGGAATTAGAGGAAAAAATGTCCAGCACCCATACAGGGCCTAGTATAGTACCTGGTTCCCACCAGGCAGATAGGAAAACATCACAGTTCACAGGCAGATGATTCATAAAGACCTTGCCTTAGCTGGAGAGAAAAATTAGCCCTAAACTAAGTGCTGCTGTGCATCAGACTAACAAATCTTAAAAACAAGACTAACAAATCTTAAAAGCAAGACAGTGCTTTTAATTAATTAAATTATATCTGAAAAGCTTACAAATATTTAAAGAAATGCAAAAATATCCAAACAAAATTATATCATGAACTGTGGGAAAACTTAAAGTAGCTTAATATGTGTGTAATATTATTTTGCATAGGAGAGAAGCAAATAAAGAAATAAAAAGTTTGAAGTAAAAAGTGACCAAATAATTTTTACCAAAGTAGGTCATAATATAGACCAGAAAACAACTCTATTGAATTTTGAAGGATTCAAGTCATACATTGTATTTTCTCTGACCACAGTGAAATTAAATTAAAAATAATAATAGAAAGGTCCTTAGAAAATCTCCAAGTATTTGGAAAATAATTAAAATATTTTAAATTCCCCTAGTTTTTCTTTGACACATGGATTATTTTATTTTAACCTGAATGAAAATGAACAGCACTTTATCAAAATTTGTGGAATGAGACTAAATTCAGGATTAGAAAGAAATGTACAAAATTAGTCATATCTCTTAGAGAAAAAAGAAAGATCTCAACACATAGCCTTCAGCCCCTGTCTTAATAAATTAGAAAAAGAAGAAAAAAGTTAAATCCACACTAAGCATACACCTACAGGAGCTAGAAAAAGAAGAACAAACAAAACCCAAATCCAACAAGAGTCAGGACATAATAAAGATTGGAGCAGAGACAAATGATATAGAAATGAAAAAAAAAATAGAACAAATCAATGAAATCATGAGCTGGTTCTTTGAACAGATAAAAAAAAAATTGATAAACCTCTAGCAAGACTCATTTAGAAAAAAAGAGAGAGAGAGAGGACCCAAATGAACAAAATCACCAATGAAAGAGGAGAAATAACAATCAGCACCACAAAAATAAAAACAATTGTAACAGAATATTATGAAAACCTATATGCTAGCAAAATGGACAACTTAGAAGAAATGGATAAATTCCCAGAAACATATAATCTACCAAAACAAAAACAGGAAGAAATAGAAACTTTTGAACAGACCAATCACCAGCAATGAAAATGAATCAGTAATCAAAAAACTCCCCCAAAAGCAAAAGTCTAGGACCAGACAGCTTCACAGGTGAATTCTATCAAACACTTAAAGAACAGTTAGTATCTATTCTTCTCAAACTATTCCAAAAAACAGAAGAGGAAGGAAAACTTCCAAATTCATACAGTGACTACAGCATTATCCTGATACCAAAACCAGATAAAGACAACACACATACAAAAAGAGAACTAGAGGCCAATATCTCTCACGAATATAGATGCAAAAATCCTCACCAAAAATACTAGCAAACCAAATCCAACAATACATGAATGATATCATTCACCATGATTGAGTGAGATTTATTCCTGGGTTGCAAGGCTGGGTCCAATATTTGCAAATCAATCAACACGATACATCACATCAATAACAGAAGGGATATGAACCATATGATCATTTCAATAGATATAGAAAAAACATTTAACAAATACAACATCTATTCATGATAAAAACCCTCAACAAACAGGGAACATCCCTCAACATAATAAAGGCCGTATATGAAAAACCCACAGCTAACATCATTCTTAATGGGAAAAACCTGAAAGCTATTCCCCTAATGTCAGGATATCCACTCACCACTTTTATTCAACATAGCACTGGAAGTCCTAACGATGGCAATCAGACAACAAGAAGGAATAAAAAGCATCCAAACAGCAAGGAAGAAGTCAGACTTTCACTATTTGCAGATGACAAGATACTCTAAATAGAAAACACAAAAGACTCCACCAAAAAACTGCTAGAACTAGTAAACTCAGTAAAGTCACAAGATACAAAATCAATGTACAAAAATCTGTAGCATCTCTACACATCAATAATGAAGCAAAAGAAAGAGAAATTAAGAAAACAATCCCATTTATAAATGCACCAAAAACAATAAGATATCTAGGAATAAGCCTACCTAAAGAGTTAAAAGACTTACACTCTGAAAACTATAAAACACTGATGAAAGAAGCTGAAGAAATAAAAAGAAGCAAAGAAATAAAAAGACATTCCATGTTCATGGATTAGAAGAACAAATGTTAAAACGTTAATATTACCTAAAGCAATCTACGTGTTTAATGCAATTTCTATCAAAATACCAACATTTTTCATAGAACTAGAACAAACCTAAAATTTGTATGAATCACAAAAGACGCTGACTAGTCAAAGCAATCTTGAAAAACAAAAGCAAAGCTGGAGGCATCACAATTCTGTACTTCAAGTTATATTACAAAGCTGTAGTGATCAAAACAATATGGTACTGGCACAAAAATAGATCAATAAAACAGAACAGAAAATCCAGAAATGAACTCACAAGTTAATGGTCAATTAATCTTCTAATGAAGCAGGAAAGAATATCCAATGTGAAAAGATAGCCTCTCTAACAAATGGTGTTGGGAAAACTGGATAGCAACATACAAAAGAATGAAACTGGACCACTTTTTTATACTAGTCACAAAAATAAATTCAAAATGATTAAAGACGTAAATGTGAGTCCTGAAACCATCAAAATTCTAGAGAAGGACATTGGCAGTGACTTCTCTAACATCAACTATGGCATTTGCTTTCTAAATATGTCTCCTGAGACAATGTTAATAAAAGCAAAAATAAACTATTGGGACTACATCAAAATAAAAACCTTCTGCACAACAAAGAAAATAATCAACAAAGCTAAAAGACAACCTACAGAATGGGAGAAGCTATTTGCAAATGATGTATCTGATAAAGGGTTAGTATCCAAAATATATAAAGAACTTTTAAAACTCAACACTCAGAAAATGAATAATCCAGTTAAATAATAAGCAGAAGACATGAATAGACATTTTTCCAAAGGAGACATTCAGATGGCTAACAAACACATTAAAAGATGCTCAATATCACCATCACTAGGGAAATACAAATCAAAATTATAATGAGATACCACCTCACACCTGTCAAAATGGCTAAAATCAACAATACAAGAAACAATAAGTGTTGGTGAGAATGTGGAGAAAAAGGAACACTTTTGTGCTGTTGGTGGGAATGCAAACTGGTACAGCCATTCTGAAAAACAGTTTAGAGGTTCCTCAAAAAGTTAAAAATAGAACCCCTTATGATCCAGCAATTACTCTAGTAGGTATTTACCTGAAGAATACAAAAACACTACTGCAAGGCGATACATGCACCCTTATATATATAGCAGTATTATTTACAATAGACAAATTATGGAAGCAGCCCATGTGTCCATTGATTGAGGAATGAATAAAGAAGATGTGGTATATGCATATATACATATACCCATATGTATAGGTCATATATGTCTATATGACCTAATATATACATACCTATGTATTCAGGTCTCCACCTAATAAAGGGCATTTACAAAAATCCTACTGTTAAATCACACTTAATGGTGAAAGCCTTATTACTTCCTCCCCTAAGATGAGGAAGAGCTCAAGGATTCCAATCTTACATCTATTCATCATTATATTGATAGTGCTAGCCAGTGCAATAAAGCAATAAAATAAATTTGGAAGAAATGGAAAGGAGGCTATCAAATTGTTTTATTCACAGACAATAGAATTTCTTATAGAAAATCCAACTGATTTTTTTAAAAGATTTTATTTATTTGATGATCACAAGTAGACAGAGAGGCAGGCAGAGAGAGAGGGGGGAAGCAGGCTCCCCACCGAGCAGAGAGCCCGATGTGGGGCTCCATCCCAGGACCCTGGGATCATGACCTGAGCCAAAGGCAGAGGCTTTAACCCACTGAGCCACCCAAGTGCCCCAAATCCAACTGATTTTTTAATAATGTTTATTTTTTTATTAACATATAATGTATTATTAGCCCCAGCAGTACAAGTCTGTGAATTGCCTCCAACTGATTTTTTTAAAGCTACTAGAACAATAACTAATTATAGAAAATCACAGGCTATAAGATCAATATCAAAAAACAATCCTATTTTATACACTAACAACAAACAATTAAAAATTAAAATTTTTAAATCCCATTTATAGTAGCATAAAAATAATTTTCTTTATATACTAAAAATACCAAGCATGAAGTATTTAGAAATATGACAAAAACATGCACAAAACCTGCACAGTGAAACCTACAAAATATTGTTGAAAAAATTGAAGAAGATCTAAAGAATGGAGAACTATATATTGTTCACAGGTCCGAAGATTCAATGAACAGCTTTTGGCACACTTACTCAATAGAGCACTACTTAGCAATAAAAAGGAATAAACCATTGATATACACAACAACATGGACAAACCTTATAATCATGCTGAATGAACGATGTCAAGAAAGAGTACAAATTGCATGATTCTATTTATATAGAATTCTGGGAAATGCAAACCAAAGTATAATGACATAAAGCCTATCAGAAAGCAGTGTTTGCCTGGGGATAGGGAAGAGATGCAGGAGATGGGGAGACAGCAGAGAGGGATTGACAAGCATGGGGAGACATTGGGGAGAAATATAGTGTTCATTTTCTCAGTTGTGGCGTGGGTTTCACATGTGTATACCCATGTCATAACTTATTGAATTGCACACTTCCACCCTGTTCAGTTATATCTCAGAAAATATTGTATAAAATATTTTAAATGAATTATAAATAATGATCTCTTATTTGAATTCAAAGTAAATAGTAACATTGTATATTTCAGAGAATTAATCATATCTACACATTCTTTTTCTTTTTTTTTTAAGATTTTATTTATTTATTTGACAGAGATCACAAGTAGGCAGAGAGGGAGGCAGAGAGAGAGAGGGAAGCAGGCTCCCTGCTGAGCAGAGAGCCTGATGAGGGAATTGATCCCAGGATCCCGAGATCATGACCTGAGCCGAAGGCAGCGGCTTAACCCACTCAGCCACCCAGGCGCCCCCACATTCTTTTTCTTAAAGCCTTTAGGTAGATTGAGTTCCAGCTTTTATAGTAGGATATCATCTGTCACTAACATAAAAAAAAGAAGTAATTAAAAATTTGAAAAATGTCAGTAAGTAAAATTACAATGGTATTCCACTATTTTACAACTTTGTTGGGTGTAATTGACACACAATAAACTCCACATATTTAAGGCGTATAATTTGGCAAAATGCAAACATATTTTTTTCCTATACGATCTCATTGGATTTTCACAACAACCTTAGGACATTTCCTACTATTTCCATTTTACTGATAAGCAAACTGGGAACAGTGGGATTAAGTAATTTCCCCAGGTTCACAGCTAACAAGCAGTATACTAGCATTCTGTGTTTGTTGGTTGTCTTTTGCAAGCTGAAATCTTTGTGGTTCTTTGTATTCTGAGTGGTTTAGAATTATATTCTGGCAAATTTTAATATTATGTTATGAAATTCTATATCTACATCTAAATTCATTAATTCATTCATTCTACCTCAAACTTAAATCCTATGGAAAATGTTGATAATTTTTATTCCATAGGCAACTGATTTAGATTTATGCCTCAAGATCCAGCATAGTTTCTGTGAGCTCTGATTCCAACATCAATTCAGTTTTCAAAGTCTATAGAATTTTTGGGATCTATCCCTTTAGAGCAGCCCACTGGACCGCTGGCAGGCCTTGGTGGTCTACCCATTAGTTTAGTTTTCATAAGTGTTTTAGTGCTAATCAGACTCAGATCCATGCATAATCAGCTTCAGGTTGAGTTTTAAAGTTAGTAAATACCTCTATAAAGTTACTTTCCTGAACTTCTCCTTCTCTATAATCTCCCCATTACTTTTCTTTTCCTTGGGATTTCCTTTTTTCGTCCTTCAGTCAGAAATTTTTGGCTCTGGGACACCTGGGTGGCTTAAGCCTCTGCCTTCAGCTCAGGTCATGATCTCAGGGTCCTGGGATAGAGCCCCGCATCGGGCTCTCTGCTCAGCAGGGAGCCTGCTCCCCCCCGCCTGCCTCTCAGCCTACTTGTGATCTCTCTCTGTCAAATAAACAAAATTAAAAAAAAAAAAAGAAATTTGTGGCTCTAGTTATCCCCTCTCTACTGAACACTTCCAAGATTTCTTGGGGGCTAGGACATGAGAGAATGGAGAAGTGAAGGAATAAAATGGGAGATTTCTATACTCTGTATGTTAGTGGTTTCCCTTCTGGTTCCTTAAGCTAGAGTTAGAAGGCTTCTGGAACTCTCTGTCTACACCACAGAACTTACTCCTTGGGAATTACTGGAGGAAAAAAAATGGTAAACTTGCTCACAATTCAATGGTACTTCAAATTCTGGTGTTCTTCCCTTATCTGTTTGCTGATTTTGACTTCTCAGCCTCTTCCAATAGAGATCAATGCATTTTGCAGCTGTGTAGCTGTTATCAGTGGGTAAGAGAAGGTAAAGCATCCATCTTACTCCATCTTATCTGGAACTGGAACATAATATTCTATTTTCATTGTTCAGATCAAGTCTTGTTTGTTAATTGTGCAATGAGATACTCAACCAATGTTCTTAAGAATGCAAGGAAATTGGCACACGGGTATGTACAACTGAGAATGGAAACTGGCAAACGATTCTGAAATTATTTCTTTAGTATGAATTGTGAGTCTTAAAGATGTTTATATGGGTGTTATTCACTGTTAAAAAAAATCAAGTGAGATTTTTTTAAAAGATTTAAAGATCAAATTGGTTTTATTCAACAATTCATGAATTGGGCAGCGTCTATCTAGCAAACAAGGAAAGAGCTCCATGGTGCTGCAGAAAAGGAATGGCCTTTAAAGGCAAAAAGGGACTGAAAAAAAAGGAAATTAGTAAAGAATGTATTGTTTAAGGCAAGGCTGCTCTCTTAAGGGGAACTCAAGAAGTCACAGTTTGGCTGGTTAAAGGTCACATGGCTGGAGAGGTTGAAACTGCAGTGAGGTTGGGTATAAAGTCTTGGTTGGTTGATGTGGGGTTAACATTAGTGCCTCCATTTTGGACCTGTGGTTTTCTTTTTTAACACCTCCTGTATTACCCCTGATATTATTTCTATTATAATTAACATAAAGCATATCCTTATGTCCTTTCTCTTCTCCTTCTACCATGCCTTTTATATAAAGCTTAATAAGTTACAGAGGTGTTATTTGCCTCTTTTCCATGTAAAGATTAATTAAACTAACATTTACTTTCTGGTAGCCTTTATGTCAAGGTTATGATTACAAGACAATCTTGGCTACTGGTGCTATTCATCGCATCTGGGGATGAATCAGATAAAGTATATGTAAAATTACAAATTAGCTGTGCTTTCTCATAGACTGTCTCCATGTTTCCAGGTTAAAAGACTTGACCAAAATATGAAATTTTCACCACCTAGCCTTGAGAATATTTTTTTTCAGTAGTCACACATGAGTTTTTATTATCATGGACAGATTGTTAGATAAATAGCACTTTAAGATAATTGGGCTTTTCTTCCACATATATGCAAATAGAGAAAAAAGGATTGATACTCTGATTTTATTCTTAGTTTCAATAGCTGAAAATTAAACAGAAATGTAGTTATGTTTTACATATAATTACAGGATGGCTTTTGTCTATTAGCACACAGACCAGTCATATGTATCTATATTTGTTGTAAGTAATAACAAAGCAGACAAGAAAATAATAAAAACAAAGAAAAAATTCTAGCACTATGATGGAATAAAAATAGGGAGTTTTCTTAATTATCCATATGCTATTCCTTAGTATTAAAGTAAGTATTCAAGTGTAGGGTGATTGGGTTTTTTGTTGCTTTTGTGTATTTTTTAAGTAACCCAATAAATAAGTATTTCTAAACTTAAATGAGTATGGATCAGACTAAAGTCAGGCTGTACATTTAAAATGAATTAATTCAGATTTTTAAATTTCAAATGTTTCTAATAAAAATTGAGTATCATGTGCATGGAAAAAAAGTTGTACAGTATTATGAAACTAATCTAAATAAAAAATATGGGGATGGCAGCAGCCCCTTGGAGAATATTGCATTTTCAGGCCACAGGTCTTTGTGACCATCTATTACTCACAAGTTTGTTGTTCACATCAGAAGGGATGGATACAATAAATTGTCTTAAGTTTTTCTGTAACATAGATCATGGTTCTGTGGACCTTGGAGCCTTGTCCATCTTATCCACCTTTCCCATAACAAGTATATATGTGTCAGTATATATATGTATATATATAACAGTATATATGTGTCAACAAAAGTATACAAGTTGCAAAACAATTTTATCTTTTATTCTATATGTAAAAAGTATCTGTACATTCTATTTAATGATTTGTTTCTGGAACAGAGGTACTTCTTAGTTCCCCAAATTCGGAAGTGAGCACACAGGACTAGGTTGTCATCAATGTTAGTTGTCTCAGTCATAAACTCATGAAACTTATTCTACTACTATTTCTTCTACAAGTCAGCCGTGGGTATTTGTGTTACCTTCAGTAATTTGTCTAGGGTAGTTCTGGTCTCTTCACCTATGAAATAAAAGTCAGATGCTTGTTGGCAGTTTGGCTCTAGATAGTCATTAATTCTCCATTCTAGTTACAACCTCATAGTCTTCTGCAGTTCTGAAGTTCCCATTAAAATTCCTTCCCCTTTGTCTCCTCCACTGTTGTTTGGCTTTCATGTAAGTCTGTACAACTATTTTTTCTTCATTACTGTGGAGAGTAGCAGAAGGTAGAATATTTGAAAATAAAAATTAAAAAGAAAACATGTTATCATATGTGGGTTCAATGAACGCGTTTGGGATCAAATGAATTTCAGTTGACCTAAAGGCTTTAGATTTAGAAAATCATATGACCGGCCTATTTATTCTGTGTCTTGTATTTGCAAAAATTATTCAAGTATTTGCTCTTTCTTGATTGTGTCTTGCATTTTGAAACCTAAATCTACTATGACTAAGAGTAACCTGGATTTGCTGCTTTACAAACTCAAGAAGCAAATGTTTAAAGTTTTGAAAAGTATTTCCAATTGTTTCTCGAGCTGCCGCCTACCTCATTAACCAAAATGTTTTTAATACTCTCTCTAGTTAATCCCACAGTTCTGGGCACTAGATCTGCCTCCCTGTCCCCACTTATAAACAATAAGGTCAGAAGCCTTTCAATGGTTCACTCACTCTCCTACAAGGGATGTTATCCTTTACTGAGTCTATAATTCTTTGATCCAAATCCTGCCACAAATGACTATATGTATCTCTATAAAAGTAAAACCACATTCTGTGTGTGCTGACTATGGCCATTGGGCCCTATGCCTAGATTCCAGGCCTTAAATATTGCCACCTCAAAGGGTGGCCTTCTAATAGCGTATGAGGCAGGGGTGGTATCAGATAATTCCCTGTGAATTCATCCACTACAAAGGGCTAAGAAGATTTTCTTTATAAATCTTCAAATACTAAGGATCTGACTACTTCCTCCTCACTAGCAGGTGAGGCTTGCAAATAATCCTCTGAAAAAAACGACCCAATATGCCTCTAGAAAAGGTTGTTTTCATTACTCAGGAAGATCCCAATGTGATTTTTTTAGCATACTTATTTGTAGAAAAATGAAGAAGAAAAAAAAAAAGAAAAATGGAAAAAGAAAATATTTGTCAGGACATCCTACATCATGAAGAAATTACTTTAACTGCATTGATTGGAGATCTAATAATTTATTTAGTTCCACTGTGAAATAATCCAAGCAAAATATTTTACTGTAATCAATATAATGGAGCCTGATCATTAAAGTGGCATTAAATATATTAATTTAACTTATAATTTATATTAACTTATTAATATATATTAAAGTGCAGTTACAATATGTATATAATATTCTGAAATTAGATGCCTAATACTTGATATAGGTTCTCCACAACATTGCATATTGACCCACTATATATTCACTTTTAATTTTATATATTGGATGAAACTCGGTCTTGATATGATGTGATATATTTTTAAAAATACTTTTAGAGTGTTTACTATGTGGCAGGCATTTAAGGAACAATAAAAACAATTCTTATTTTAAGTGTTTAGATGTTAGGGGATATAACAGGGAACTAAACAGACAAAAATCCATGCCCTCATGGAGCTTAAATTATAGTCATTTATACTTTTTCTTGAATGGTATCCTTTTAAAGTATATTCTGTGATCTCTTATATGACCCTGAGTAACTCATAATTCCCTATTCATAAATGATGAGATTGTACACCTCACTATGTAAGAGCATACTCTAAGTGTAAGTCATAAGTAGTTTCCCATGGGTAGAATCTGAGATTTGATATCTTATTTAAATTTCCGAACATCAGTTATAGAAGAACAGCACAACTGTGCAACTCATTTCCAACTATTTCATTAGTCATTTTGATGTTGTTGCACATCTGACAGGAGAAGACAGTTTCATCTTCTTCTGAGGAAAGCTGAGGGGACTGAAATATGGAAATGCCACCAAGTAGGTGACTAAAGTGTCAAATACACAGTGAAGACCATTTGCCACCATTTTGAAACATTCTCATTAAGGTATGATAAAATCTCTTATAAACATTAAAATTTTTCACAAGTAGATTTTAGCAATTTCTTTAAAATGTTTGATAGACAAATGTAATGGTGAATGCATTAAGTGAAGGAGATCTTGGGATCAAAAGTGCATATTCCAATTAAAGCAACTCATAACCTCTTCTTCAGTCCACTGAGACATAGCAAGATAATTTTCATTTAAAGGAAATTTAGCTAGTTCCACCTTATTCCTTATGCTGTTTGTTAGAGATCTGTCTTCAATCTTCTGACTAAATAAAAATTCAGAAGAAATAATTTATTTTAACAAGTTCCCAAACACATTTTGCTTGAGCTGTGATTCTTATAACAGCATTAAGATCCAAGGAAATAAAACTCAAGTGTGTGGCCTTTCAGTATTATTTGTTTCCAGAATGATGGATATTTATATTTGAAAGGTTCTGTACTAGAGATAAATCAGCATATTTATATAATCTTCAAAAAGGATAACTGGGGTCAATGTTAAGGAGCTTTAAAAATCACTGTGAGAAAAAATATCTGGAGCTTGAAAACAGGAAAAGATCACTGGGTATTCTCTCCGTGCTGGGCTTGTACTTTTAGTCAGCTTCACAATGGCTAGGGTATTTCACAACTCCATTGGAACAAAGGTTAATTTGAAGATTTTTGTCTGGTAAAGATGCAAATAATTTTATTATGGTAGAAGAGATAAATCCCCAAATTATAGTTTGTTGTAAACAGTTTTCTGTCAAACTCTCCTATCTTATTTTAATATTTCATTGCTAATCTGCCTATGAACACCTACCTTCTCAAAGCTTTTTTAGGCCAGTTTTACCATCTTCTGCTTGTTCATTAATGTAATGAGTTTAACACAATCTTGGATATGTAATCATGATATATTTATATAAAAATTATGATTTTTAGTCTTTTAAAAAAGTATCCTTTAACAATGTTTAGACCCGGGGTGCCTGAGTGGTTAAGCCTCTGCCTTCTGCTCAGGTCATGATCCCAGGATTCTGGGATTGAGCCCCAAGTCAGGCTCTCTGTTCAACAGGGAACCTGCTTCTCCTCTCCCTCTGCTTACCACTCCCCCTGCCCTGCTCATGTTCTCTCTCTCTCTCTCTCTCTCTCTCTTTCTCTCTGTCAAATAAATAAATAAATAATCTTAAAAAAAAATAGACCTTTTTACTTACTGCCTTTCTCTTTATTTTAATAGTTCTTATAACCCCCTTTTTAAGGGGCTCTAAATGGACAGAATGGTAAAATTTAATGAACCCCTAGTCCTGCCACTGACTACTCCTGTAACCCTCAGTAACTCATAATCCCTCATCCATAAATGGTGAGACTGTGCAAGTTAGTTTGTAAGTGTGAATTCTAAAGAGTAAGTAATGAGTAGCTTTGTATGAGTAGAATTTGAGATTTAATTCTTAAATTTTAAAACATCAGTTGCAGAGGATAAACCTGACTATTCATTAGATAGTAAGGCTTTATTTCCTCAGCAGCATATATATATGGAACAATTCAAAATATATTAGAACAGCCCTCCACAAGTAATTTGCACAGTTAGGAATCAGTCTTTATTTGTATGTTACTTTCTTCACAGAGCATACTCTGATTCCTCCAGCTTGAAGCATCTCTTGCCTGCATAACTATAATTGTACTTTACATATTTTTATCGATATTTTAATATTACCTATATATCTTTATATATTGCATATAACTTATATCCCTGATTTTTTGTATGTTTACCCCTATCTGCTTAATTACAGATAGGAAGCAGTGGAAACATGTAATTTCAACATGTTACTTCTCAGAGAGTGAACTTGGGGTCTTCTATTATCTCTATATCTCTTTGTATAAATTAATATAGACACTGGGAAGATGCTAGGCAATAGCAATAATAATTGTCTTTCTGGGATATAATGAATATAAGTCACTTTCATAATTATTGGAAAAGAGAACATTTTTTGATTTGGATTAAAACAAATAAAACTTCAAAGATCTCCCCTTTTCACACTAGGCAAACTCTAAGCTTCTTAGAGGTCATAAAACGCTCACCACCATCTGGCTCCAACTACATGTTTAGATTTTCCTCTCATCATGTTTTTCCCAATAAATTCTTTTCTACAGCTACACTGGAATTTTGTGGTTTCCTGAGCATGTCAGATACTTTCATACCTTTGTGACTTGAATCATATTGTCCTCTTAGCCTGAAAACATTTCTTACCATTTTCACTTGAAAAAAAAAAAATCACCATGTAAGTCAAAGCCAAACTAAAATGTGGGCATCTTTGTGAAGCTATTTTCTGCTCTCAACTTAAAAGATAGAGCACAGCCTAAACATGAATTGTGCACTTTTTAACAACCATATAGTTTCTCCAGAGTAAGAAGTGTCTTACTTCTTTGTATCCTCTGGAATTAAAGTAATAAATAATAACAACAACAATAATAATGATAAATGAATAATTGGATGAAAGTAAATCATGCTGTGTACATTTTTACTAAGGACTGTCTACCTACTTATGGTTCACTGTAACCTGTTCATACAATACTCTTCTGTCTACTTCCCACCTCTGATCTATTATTGGGTTATGCATTCTACAGTGTAAATGATCACATACTTTCTTCTTCCTTCTTCATGGTTTCATCCTTGTGCAGTCATTCACAGTTTTCTACCAAATCATTCTGTTTTCTAGTTAGTACTTGGGTTCTTTTATGAGAATTCTGTTTCTCTGAGGTCTTACACAATTTTCCACTTCCCTCTATCTTAAGAAAAATCTTCCTCTGTAGGACTTCCTCTCCCAGATGTCCTTTGCCTGATTGTGGAATGCATAGTATCCCGGGCATAAGGATATCTTTAAGAGCTCATTCAGTCATACTTTCCTTCTGCCCAGTTTCCCAGTCACATAGATCTAATTTATTGAACTTTCTTCTGTGTAAGAGCAATGATTCTCAATGGCCAAGGGAGCTAACCTTACCCACTACCTCCTCAATACAATACTTATTGTGACACATCTTTTTCCCTTCTCCTGGGAAAAACAACTATTAGAATTCTTTTTCCTTTCTCCTGGGAAAAACAACTATTAGAATTTTAGCAACTATTAAAAAATTAATATGAGAGGAGGTGTAGTACTTGGGGGAGAAACAAATGCCTCTTTAGGATAATAGAAAGAAAAACAAATAGGTGAATTGAAAACTGATGGGGCCACTTACCAGCCACAGAAAGGTTGAGATTGGGTCTACAAGGTTTTGTTTTGTTTTGTTTCCAACTTAATCAGATTACAGTGAGAGAATATTGAAGCCTAGTTACAATTATTAGGGTTAAAGGTGAGGAAATAGGAATAGGGAAAACACTAAGAATTTTTGCTTTCCCAAGTGTTAAAATTAATAAATAGAATTAATAAAACATCTATTTAAAAGGAGTTTCATGTACATCATATTTTCTTATTACAGCTAGCAAGGAAGGTATGATTTTTACTGTACAGATAAGTAAACTGACCTTTAAGAAAGGAAGTCTCCAAGGTCACAGAGAGAGGAAAAGACAGATCCATGATATAGACCTAGGTCCATTTCTGCTCTTCTTTCACTCTGTGTTTTCCACAGCACAGCTAAATTCATGCTAAGATTGGTGGTGTCCCTAGCCTCTAGGCATGATGAGTTTAGTCTGGGTCATAGACGTAACAAGAGGAGGAAGTGGAGTCTGTGTATTTAGACAGCTACTAATAAAGTTGCCTCAAACATTTTGGTGAGAATGAGTGGTTAATTCGCCAAAATTAACTGATGAGGGATAGGAGAAATACTCAAGTCAGATGACTAATTTAAGCCATAAACACAGACATCTCTGACTATTTCCACGGCTAATAATATTTCATATGCATAGCCACTGATGAATTTCCTGCTTGTTACTTGGCTTGCTTTAAAGTGTTTCAAAGATCATTGCCAATGATTCTTCCCGTACATGAATAGTTAACACTTACTGACTTTTGCGCTAGGTCAGGGACTGGGCCTGAGGCTTACATGGATTATCTCATTTAATGCTCATCAAAGACTTATAAGTCAGATAATATTTTTATTCCTACCTTGTTTATTCTAGGAAGGAGGCTCAGAGGTGGTGGTGACTTGTCCAAGACTTTACAGACAAAACTATATTGAGGGCACACATTCATTCCTAGCACCAGTAGGTTAAACCACACACATTTCAAACATCAGGATGATGTCATCTCATTTGAAAAGAAATGTCAATTATAAAGCAAATGCATTGAAACCACCATCCTATGAGAAAAATAAGAACATAATGGAGAATAGTTCAGTAGAAATTATATGCTTAGAAGATTGCTTTTGGTGGACTTTTTTTGTACCACTAAGAAAGCTAAAAGTAGTAGAAATCTGTAGCTAGTTGAGTAGAGGCATGTTTACATTAAACCAAATCATGAAAATAGTATAATTTACAAAATAGTATAATTTACAAAACATTGTATATGCGCTGATCAGCTACACACTGATCAGTCTTTCAGTGTGATTGGGCCAATTTTACAGTTCTTGGCAGGGACAGGGGCTGTATCCATGGCAACGGGTGCTATAAATGCGAGGCATTGTTATGAACTCTCCAGGCTTATAGATTTCTTTCACCCAGGTTAACAATAAACAGGCTTCCTCACATTTAAACAAATAAGTAACCATAAGCCTTTACATTAATATGAAGAGTGGTTCAATATCTTAAAGTTTTTGTGTGTGCTTGTTTTATATGTAAAAAAGGAATCTTGCCATTTGCGATGATGTGGATGGAACTAGAGGGTATTATGCTTAGCAAAATAAGTCAATCGGAGAAAGACACCTCTTATATGATCTCTCTGATATGAGGAAGTGGAGATGCAACGGGGGTTAAGGGGGTAGGAAAAGAATAAATGAAACAAGATGGGATCGGGAGGGAGACAAACCAAAAGAGACTCTTAATGTCATAAAACAAACTGAGGGGGGTGGGGGGAAGGGGTTTTGGGATTACATTATATGTTTAAATAAAAATTTTAAAAAAACTGAGAAACACTTGTTCAAAGACCTAAAATAAACATACTTGAAATTTTTTTTAAAAAAAGGTATATATAAAATATTTTTAGGATTTTTGAGTAAAAGTGTTTTTTTCTTTATAATCAAATTCACCTCATTCTACCTTAAATTTAGTTTGGTTAATTTCAGATATGAATGATTGTGTTTGACTTTTGAAATAATAAAGTGGATTCAATTCCTGACATCAATTATTTTCACTGGTTTCTTGTGTAGACTAAAAATACACCACAAAAATGTCATTTAAGTGCTACTGCCAATTAGCCTTTGTACTCACTTATAAAACCCAAATTAGAATACTTTTTTCAATTTTAGTAGTCTTGTTTTGAAAAATCACATTTCTCAAATGATAATTTAGTTCTTAAAAAGTTATACATTATGATGCCAGTAATACATGTTGCTTTCCCCTCTCTACTTTTTGGATGCCATCCACTTATGAGCATATAAATAGGGGCACACAAGGACTTGGGACCCTTGAGTATGCTGGGTTCCTCCCCCCAGACCTTGTGGGAGAAAACTTACCAGCTTATCAGCCATACACTTGAGAATTCTATTATGTCAGAAATCCCCTTGCAACACCTCCATGAATGTTTATACTGTGCTAACTGCCTGGCTTATCTCTCTCTAGCCATTATTTTTCTTTCCAAAATTCTGGATAGGGAAGGGGATGGGGGAAGATTGAAGAGAGAAAGGGGAAGCCATGTCTTTACATCTATGTAATTATTATTTCTATGCAAGAGCATAACAGCATTTAAAATTTTTACCTGTAAAGCCACAGCATGTACAGCTTTTTAATCTTATTCTTCTCATCTTATGTATATTTTTATTTAGTATGATAGGAAATTCCATAATATCACTTTGACTATGACTTTTTTTAATGAGAATTTCAGAGGAAGGAATGCAGAAATGAGGGAGGGAGGCAGGAAGAGGAGAATGGAAACTCTTGAGCAATAACAAAACTTTACTGCACACATCCCATGTTCAAGCTTCCCAAACCAGGAAAAGTGGGAAGGTTCTACAAATTAGCAGAGGCAGGGAGGCTGAGTAAAGAGTAGTCATAGGCCAGTTTCCCTGGTTATCTTGTGACCATAACAGACCTAAGGCCACCAGAGAGTATATGGGAATCTGGGTGACAGCAAATAGTTTCAGTAGTGATTCAAGGAGGCCAGCATTGAAGGAAAATTATCAACCCGACAAAGGCTTCCTTTGCTAACAATTCACATTTTTCCTATCATTTTGCAATAATTCCTTTTCCATTTGGCAAGGGCATAGTTATCCTGGTTTCAAGTATGGGTTGATAGGTTGGAAATGATTAATAGAGAATAGCTGTATTAGTTAACAAACTACAGGTTAACTAAAAATCTTGAGCAAAGCTGGGGATTGAAATAAAGCTCTGGGGATAAATGACCAAAACATGAAGGTGTAGGGTGCAGAAGGGATGGGCAGAGACACCTGCAGGGAGATGCACCTGCCACCTGAAGCTCCACCCTAGGTGAGGGTTTAACAGTTGGGACTGAGGGGCCAGGTTCCAGTTCAGTTTGTATGTCATTCTACCCACTCTGCTAGCACCCTAGGACTAGAACGGTGCAGCCCCCAAACAGCCCATTCCACTAATTTTATGAGATCCTGACTGCTAAGTGCTTTCAATGTTCTAAGGAGGCCTTACCAGACTCCTCAACATCTTAATCTATACAACAACCTTGCAAGTTACACACTACTGAGCACATTTAATGAGAGAAGAAACTGGGGCCCCAGGGAGGTCCAGTATGAGCCACGGCTGATACAAGTCCAAGGCGGACACTTTATCTATCTTGTATAGCCTCCGAACAATGCTGTTGGTGCATGTAAAGTTGGAGGCAAGGACTCATTGATGCATTCTTATCTTAAAAATGAATTCATTTTCAATGAAAAAGACATTCTATGAACATATTTATTCACTTTATGTCGATTCTATAAAACACATATATACTACTGATTTAAAAGAAAATACAAGCTACTCATCCCCACACACGCTACTTTCTTCATTACATCTGTTGATATAACTATACGCAAACATATATAATTAAATTAAAAGTTAAAAATTCATGCCAGATACAAGTTAATACTAAATGTCAGTATAAGATACATATTGGCATAAATATAATCATATATGCTATCTTGAGATAATAATATTTTACATTTATAGAGGTTTGTGTGTGTGTGTGTGTGTGCATGAATTCGTAAAATTGCAGCAGATACTGGGGCATGAGAAGATCTCATTGATAATTGAGAAAAAGCTTAAAACTAGGTAACTACATCTATAGTATTCAAAATATGTTAAAATAATCATCACATTTTATACTTTAAGCATCTTATAATGTCAATTACACTTCAATAAAGCTGAAGACTATAGTAAAATTGAACAGTGACATAACTTGAAGAAAATGGGTATTAGCAAAGTAAAAAATAGTCAAGAAATCCCAAAGACTTAAACTTTGAACTAGGCTGTTATTTCCCTGTTTATTTTAGCCATAGAGAGCTCATGAGAGTTAAGAATGAAATAGTTTATGTTGTATTTTCTGCCTGTCTCCCCCCACCTTTACCCCTAGCACAGTGACTAACATAAAAGACACACAACAGTGCTTAATGAGTAAGTAACTGATTGCTGTAACCTAAATGATTTAGATTTATCAACCTAAGGTTGAAGATATGTTCTGCCAGACTTCAATTCCAGATACATGCCCAGAGACGAAAGATGGCTGCGATAGCCAGAAATATCATTAGTGCTTTATCAATATATTCAGTGATTCCCAGGACATATTTGAAGTTTTCAAACATCTGAAATATCAGAGAATGGAGGAGAATACTTATAAGTAAATAGGTATGTTTGCAGAAGGCAAAGAAGCTTTCATACCAATAAGTATTTAAACTATTCGAAACAGAAAGATTAATGTTAGGAGGAAGAATTCAGTCAAGGTTAGTGTGGAGAAAAATGGTTAATAGCATTTTTAACTTTTTTGAACCAAACATGAAAACAAGCAGAATTATCATTTTTTCCCCAAAGAGTAATTATTTTAAAGCTAAAAAGTAGTTTCAGACTCTATCAGCATTGTCATCTTATTCCCTTGCCAAACTCAGAGCTGTTACCTGGGCAAATTCTTACTGGCTTCAGGGTCCTCTCTCAAACATAGATGCTAATCCTCCATCTTCAGGTGGCGTTAGCTTTCAGCTAAGTCTTTATTTCTGATGAAATGTTTCTCTCACTGCTGTGGAAAGAGAAACACGTATCCACCAAGAAAAGCTGCTTGAGGGCATTGCGTGGCTTGCTGCTCTCTGGTGTTTTCTTAATCCACTAATGTCTGATGCTTTCCTTTTTTTCTTTCTTTTTTTTTTTAAGATTTTATATATTTATTTGAGAAAGAGAAAGAGTATGAGAGAGAGAGAGAATAGGGGAAGGGGCAGAGGCAGAGGAAGAAGCAGGCTCCTGGGTGAACAGGAAACCCAATGCAGGGCTAGATCCCAGGATCCTGAGATCATGACCTCAGCCAAAGGAAGATGCTTAACCAACTGAGCCACCCAGATGCCCCTGATGCTTTCCTTTCCATGGAAAAATAATGTCAGTGAGAAACAAAAGCCACAAGCTCTCTAACTTTCTTTTTACAACGTTTGAGATTTCCAAGTAAACAGTGTTCGGGAAGCAAGCAAAGTTGTGTTCCTTATCTGTAGATTTGCGGGCCGCTGATGGTCTAAAGGGATCAGGGCATTCCTTGACCTGTGGCCCCACAGAGCAGTCAATCTATCCAATATAACAATTCTTCACAACCCTAGGGAGAATATAGGGCTTTTCTAGTGGAAGTTACAATTTCTTTCACTGAGTGCAGTGGGGTGCGGCACTTAAAGTCTCACTATAGTTTTCACAAATGAAGGAGCAGAACGTGAAGAGGTCACTAATCCCATCACAGGTGGCAGCCTGCTTTCTTGAGAGTGTGGCAGTTTGGAGGTGGCTATTGGCCCGAAGAAAGAGATGAATAAAGTTACTTTCATCCCCATCATGCAGGAGTTTTTTTCGGCCTAATGAAAACAATAAGAGCAATGTCAACTCCTTCCAGATGTAGCAGGCATCTTTGAACAATGAGATAAAACAGCACACTCCTTAATACCTAGGTCTTTCATTGTCCTCAGGCCAGCTCCTCAGCTACACTTTTCCAAGTGTTGGGAGGATAGAGGCACCTAAAAGATAGACATTAGATACTAAGCTGGAGGAGACAATCAGGCAATCTAATACATTACTCTTACTAGTCTGGCCCATACCCAAGTGGCACAGTTCCTAACAGAGTACATGTTAGACATGCAGAATGGTGCCCCCCCCAACCCTGCACAGGACTTATGGAGAGTATTTTAAGACTCATAATTCCCTCCCACGTGATTTGTATGCATACTACAGTACGAGATGCACTAACTCATGGTATTCAAAGCTCAGGCATGGCTTAAGGGGGTTATCTTGTAGAAACGAGATCCAGGAGGCAGAATGCAGCAAGGGAAGAGGGATAAAGGGCATTGAAATGGCCATTTGATTCCACAGCCACACTGCCTGGTAACAGTAGGAAGCCCACACCCTGAGGACTGTTGGAGTCAGAGTTGGAGTGGGGTTGATTGGAAAGGGGAGGCTAAGATGGGCACTACTCAGCCATATTCTCTCAGTAGGTGGTCAAGTTCTTGGCAGAAGGATGGGGTTCTCATGAAGGCTGGACTTCAAGTTAAGGTTCTATTATGAAGCAGAGAACTAGGATGTTAGTTAGAAGACATGCAGCTTTATTACAAACCTGTTGATTTGAAAACTTGGGCTTGAGAAGATTTTGAATGTGAAGATCTTGAAACTCAGAGTCCATTCAAACACCTCAAACAGCATGTCTTCCTTGTCACACCTGACCTATTCGCAGCAACTGCTCTTCTGCTACTGTTCAAAAGGTGTCGATGAGTCTCCTGATTCACTTTTTGCTCTAATTAGAACTGCCTCTCCAATCTGAAGACAGGGGCCATCAATAGGGCTCACAAATTTGTGGAGGAAAAGGGAAAGAGAAGCAAGGAGATAATAAACGTTTTCCACTACCCCTTAATCCTTCCAGATGGATTCCGTTTCTCCTGGAATGTACTTTTATCTGTTACTACTAGTCGTGGATTGTGAGCTCCTCTTTGTCATGTTCTTATTTTCTGACAAGGAACATTCTGAAGGAACATTCAAATCTAATTTTATGATAGCATTCCAGGAGAAAGGGAGAGCAAACTCAGAGAAAAGCGAGGGAGAAAATTCAAGTCTATTTAATTTTTTACTACTTAGTTGTCTGTTTATTATCAGAAATCTATATACACAATCAATATGTTTGGTTAAAAAACACACACACAAACCAAAAACCAAGGACATTTCAAGCCCTAAAATTTTATCATGGAACCTAAATACAAATGCAGCTATGCTTTTTTTTTTTTTAAATACTATAAGACAGGGCAATTCCTCATTCCTCATATAGTTATTTGTTTGTTTTATAATCTCTCTAAAATGATTCCACTGAGAAAATTCCAATTCCATGGGAACATGACCAAACAAAATTATCCTTCGTTCTAGTTCAGAGATGGGGTTCTGAATTCAATTTTCTCTAAAGGTTATTTCATTCCAAAAGTCACTAATGCATAAATAAATAAAACAAGCATTTCCTATTGCTATGTTAAATGTTGCAATTGACTCTGAAAAACACATTTTCTTTTGGAACTATATTCTAGCAAATGGTAGGTTTTGAAATTAGAATCAATAATGTGCTGGCTCATATAAGGAAGAAGTTTTAAAGACAGATTGAGAAGGAATGAGAATACTTGAATACTGGGTGATAGAGTTACTGGATATGGTTTGCAGAAATCTGCATAACCTCTTTCTAACACTTAGGAGACATCTTCTGAAAACACACACACACACACACACACGTTTTCATTTGCCCAGAAAAACCTCTACTCTTTACCATAAATAATCTTTAGATTCATGCAATGGCTCTGGTCCTTGCTTAAATATGCATTGGGGGATGTCACAGAAAAGGCAAAGGACAGGAATATATTATAGCCCAAGATACCTTTATGTGTTTATATGAGCCGATAATTTTGGAGGATGACTTTGTTATCTAGAAACATACCTCTATTCCCACTTGTTCATCTGTCTCAATGGCCATATTGGTGTATTTTAAATATTAGCATTTTAGATTTTGCCAATTATGTTTTTCAAGTTAAAAAAATAAGTTATTAAGACTTAATGGTACTATCATTGCGGACATCAACAAAATGTCTTAACTATTCATTTGAAAGGGAATATTAAACTCAACTCCTTTATTAGTATGGACATGAATTTTTAAAAAAGGATCTCTAGAATAATGAAGACAATGCCGTATGTTAAGTGCATTAACTCTAGAATTGGACTAGTGAGGTTTGGTTCAACTTCTGCTTCTCCCATTTTGTGTGCATGCTTTGGTAGTTTCTTAGTGTCTGTCAACATTAATTCCCTCATCTACAAGATAGAGATAATAATGGTACCTACTTCACAGGTATACAGTAAAGATTAAACAAGATAACATATGTAAAGTATCTAACACAGCAAATACACTAAAATGTTTACTACTTTCATACAAGTATATTTGACTTGATATTTAGATCACATATGCTCTTTGTGCCTTTTATATTTATAAAAGGTAAACATTAAGTTGTTAAGTAGGGATTGGTAAAATATAGGTATTTTTAATATGTCAAAGCTTAATAAGGTGGAATGATGAAGAAAATTTTATTAATAATCATTGAAAATTATCTTCTAGGCTTTTTGCAACTGAGGTGTTTCCTTGTTTAAATTATCAGTAAAACAGTGATTTTTTTCCTTGAACAAATGAAAATTCATGATGTACAAAAGTCTATCATGCATGTTATCATCAAGCACAGTTTAATCTATAATTTATTGTGGACTCACTTTCCAAGAGATTTATACATGATTTCTCACCTTTTATTTCAAATAGTATCAGTTACACCATATGTGATATGTCAAAACTGTTTCTCAAAAGAGGTAACTCAATCAACACCAAAATGTTGCTCAACTTTTAAAAATTGAACACTGCTCATTTCCCAATTCTCTAAGAAAGACATTGCTTTCTAGCAAACTTGTGTAAACTATCCATATGACTTAGGTATGACCTTTAGAAAGTTTATCCTCCATTCATAGTCCTGAAAGATCATAGATAGTATATGATATTTTAAAATGAATTTTGGGATTGAAATAAGATGACAGTCATTTAAATCCTCTTTGAGACTTCCTCACTTATTTATGTGTGATTAAGTGAGACATCATAGTTCCAATCTGGCTGAGTTGCAGCAGAGTATAATCCTCATAAACAGAGCTTTTACCAAAGATCAGAAACAATTTTGCATATTAATTAGAGCATGAGTGGCTTATTTGAAGATAATGAATGTCAGGACTGTCTCCAGAATGGATAATTAATGATTCGATTCTTTAAGACCAGAGTGTATGTCACTTGAACAATAATGTTAAGAATCATTTGTGGGTCTTGCTGCCCCATTGTACTGGTTGGAAGAGAACTTCTAATAAAATATTCAGTTTAAGGTGAGAAGAATGATGTTAATTTTAGTAGTGTTTACCAATCCCTATTCACTGAATTGAGAAGTAAGTGGTAACAAAAGCTAATATACAAAGAAAATAGAAAAGGGTTAAAGAGATGTCAGTTAGCATCCTTTTTGTCCCATGATGTTCTTCCTATTATTACATTTTAAGAAAATCCTGTTAAAAGGAAGTAATGGTTGGCTGAAGTTTTCCTATTTCTGTTGACAGAGTAAACTTACTGAATGTGTTCAGGTGATTAGTCTCAAACCTCACCCCTTACCAAATCAGTTATCACATCCAGTTTGTTTCCTTCCTAATGTCTCTCAAACCCATATATTATGTCTACTAACACTACCACTTCCCTAGATTTATTACCACCTACCCACACTTTGGTGTAGCTCTACACTAATTCATCTCATAGGCTTGACATCACTTTGAGTCATCATTCATCATTCTGTTTTAACGACTTTCACCCATGCTCTAGAATCTATGGGTATAAGTTCAATAGCCCTATAAATTGATGTCTATTTATACTCCAATCCCTGGCACCCTTTAATATACCAGACCATTCTTCTAGTGGCTCTTAAAAAAGTATTATGTATCCTCACTATTCTGTTTCTACTAATTTGATTGTCCTCCAAGATCTGCCAGTTTGTTTGTTTGTTTATTATTTGGATATAGTCAACACACAATGTTACACTAGTTTCAAGCATACAACATAGTGATTCAACAAGTTTGCCTGATGATTCTCTATCTCTCTCTCCCTCCCCCTACCCCCGCTCTCTCTTTCAAATAAATAAATAAATCTTTTTAAAAAAATTATCAAGACTCTTATGTGTGATTTTGGTGACACATATAGTAGCCTCTTGAATTTTTAAAAATTTTTATAGTTAAAACCTTGACTATGGGAAAACCTCCATTTTTTTCTTTTCCCCGCTGTCAGTCATACCAATTGTTTACCAGTCTTGGCTAGATGATGCTGGACCTTGAGAGTCAACTGTACATAACTGTCATATGTTTTCCCCCATTTGGCTTATGTGATTAATAATTTTTTTCACAAATTCTCCCTTTTCCTAAAATATAACTTTTCTTGCTTAGCAATCATTTAAGAAAATGGGTGAAAAAAGAAAAGAAGTCCTTTGTTCAAGTCATTAAATTCATAATACCACCTTGGGTCAACAGGAGGATAGCATATAATAAAGAATTATATAACCGAAAGAAGGGAAACAAAGGTCTTAAGAGAAAGGGTTCCATAATAAATCTTAGGACAGGTTTCAGAGAAAGAAGCAGCTGGATACTCATGGTAATAAAACATGCTGGAACCTACTGGCAAAAATATGGTGATGAAGCATTTCAATATGTTCAGAAATATGGTCATTCAACAAACATATGTTTCAAAATGCTTGAAGATATTTAACAGGATGATTTAACAGAATGATCTGAAAGACTACAATCATAAGTCACAATAATAGCTATATTTTAATTGCTATTTTTCATTTTTTTTTTTTAAGATTTTATTTATTTATTTGTTAGAGAGAGAGAGTTAGAGAGAGAGAGAGAGAGAGCACAGGCAGACAGAGAGGCAGGCAGAGGCAGAGGGAGAAGCAGGCTCCCTGCCGAGCAAGGAGCCCGACGCAGGACTCGATCCCAGGCCGCTGGGATCATGACCGGAGCCGAAGGCAGCCGCTTAACCAACTGAGCCACCCAGGCGTCCCTCTCATGTTGCATTTCTTACATTTATTTTTCTAAATGAAAAATAGCTGGGACGCCTGGGTGGCTCAGTTGGTTAAGCGGCTGCCTTCGGCTCCGGTCATGATCCCAGCGGCCTGGGATCGAGTCCTGCGTCGGGCTCCTTGCTCGGCAGGGAGCCTGCTTCTCCCTCTGCCTCTGCCTGCCTCTCTGTCTGCCTGTGCTCTCTCTCTCTCTCTCTCTCTCTCTCTCTCTAACAAATAAATAAATAAAATCTTAAAAAAAAAAAAGAAATGCAACATGAGGAATATCATTTCTTATGAATCTTGCTGAAATATGGCTTTTTTTTGGAATGGCTTTAGGATTTTTTTAAGTAAAGCATAAAAATTTAGGAGCTTGATACCATTTTACTTAAGGCAGTGGTCTGAATATTATAAAACTATTATGGAAAATGACCAAAGCACAGGTAGGCTTACAAATGTAAGTGCCATAGCTAATGATTTGATATAATATACTATGGAAACCTCATGGTGTAGTAACTAAGCAACGGATTAGCAACTGAGGTTTAGCATCTAATTCTCATTTTTTCCCCCCGGGTGCTAGCTTTGCTTTTCATCAGCAAGCTATATAATATCATGTTAACTTATCCAGGTAAAGGGCAAAAATGGTGCAAATAAGCCAAAATAGCAAATAAGTTCCTGTCATATTTAATTTTGAAATTGCTTTAATTTACAAAAGAGTATGTTTGAATACAGTTGCTATGTTAAGCTATCTCAACGCCTCACAGATACCTGATGAAATTACATATACAACATTTCAAAAAGCTGTGTTTTTTTCTTTCTATTACCCTGTTTAACCCATCCTTGCCAAAACACAGAAAGAGAAATACTGCATGATCTCACTTGTATGTGGAATATGAAATCATTAAACTCATAGAAGCAGAGAGTAGAATGGGATTGCCAGGGATTGGGGAAGTGGGTAATGGAGAGGTTATGGTCAAAGGTCACTGAAGTGGAGGCATTTTAACTCTTATAGAAGAGTTGGTCCTCCATCAGCACCAAGATGATAATGTTAGTTGAGGAGAGAAAATTCTGGACTAGAGGAGCAGTATTTGGGAACAGCATGATATTGGGCTTCAATATTGTTTTACTTAAATTTTTGTTTTGTCATAGGATAAGAAACAGAAAAAGCAATAGAGCCAAGAGATGTGAACTACAAGAACAAAAATCTGAATTTGGAGAGGGACGAACTTAAGGAAGGACTAAAGGACATACCTAAGGCTGCCTGGAGATAATTTCTTCAAGCAAGCTGCATGTCCCAAAATAGTGGACGAAGAGGTAAGAAAACAGCTTATGACAGAGGCAAAAGAATTAAGACCTGAATCTGAACAGAACGATTTATTTGAGACACTTCACCTTGACTTGTAGATGCTTCTAGCTGAGAGGTTTTATAGAATACTTGGTAAATAACAAAGGCTCCAGAAACACAAAAGGATATTCACAGAATAAGATTCTCAAATATCAAACAACAGAAAAGACTATAAGGAGCATTAAGAAAAATGAATCTGTCAAACATGCGTATTCCAAAAGTACATAATTCCAACGTTACTATTTCTGATGGAACCTAAATTCCTTTGGTTCGTACCTTGACATTTAGAGTGTTCTCAGATTTTCACCAGGACCCAAGTGATTCAGTCACTAGCGCTCTAATTCTGCAGAATTGATGGCCTTAATTCTTGGCTATATTCTGGAACTGCTTTGCTTCACCTGTCTGACCTCCTGTGTCTCAGTTCAACCATGTGCTAGCTGGGGGCAAATCTCAGTGCAAGCTCATAACGTGGTTCAGGACAGGCCGCTGGAGTTCAATAAATATCGATTGATGGTAATAGAGACAGTATCACTCTTCTTAGATATGTTGTCACTCTGCCTGCAGGAAATCACGGAGAGACTGTGCTGACAGTTTCCATGGCAGCAGAAATTAAACGCTAGCAAACTTAAAGTTACACAAAAATCATGGGAGAGCATCACTCCAAACCTTGCATCATTCATGACTTTTTGTATTGTCTCAGCACAAAGAACAGACTAAGAATTTTCACTATATTCACACTGTGAACAGTAAAACTCTGTGATGGCTATGCCATGGCTTCCATGGGATTATAATATGTCAAAGCCAAATTACAAATTATTGGAGTGCAAAAAGTGGATGCATATAGTCCTTTGTCATGTTTTAGCCTCAAGGCACGGCGGGGAGAACTTTTCTGGACTTCTCGAGGTTACACTGGAGAGAGTATATCCAGCCTCCCTCAGCACATTATCTGCACCTTCCCAGAGCTATGGTGACCAATCTTACCAGTCAGAATCTGACATATTCGGCTACATCACTAGTTGAGGTACCCTTCTCTAAAAGACATGTCTCATGGTCCGTTTCTTTTAGAACTTTTTGTATCTATCATCCTGGATGTTTTCCATCTGTGACTGCATGAGTCCCATCCTTGCTACTGTTACTGATGATCCTGAGCCTGATTTGCAAAGGACCAGTTCTCATCTTTTCTCTCTTTCTCATCTCTTGACACACTCCTGGGACTATAATGACAAAGACAAATCGATTCCAAGTTTTACTTCATCTTTAGACCTGAGCCAAGATATTTTTAGCCATCTTTTGCTATTACTTTCCATTATTGTGTGTGATGCTTAAACTAGTAAAATGACCAGTTTGTGATTCTTGTACATTTTCATTATCAGAACTCTAGAGTGGGAGGCACCAATGGAGTATCTGGACTCTCCATTTAAAATTAAAATTCTTTTTTTTAAAGATTTTATTTATTTATTTGACAGAGAGATCACAAGTAGGCAGAGAGGCAGGCAGAAAGAGAGAGAGAGAAGCGGGCTCCCCACTGAGCAGAGAGCCTGATTCAGGACTCAATCCCAGGACCCTGAGATCACGACCTGAGCCAAAGGCAGAGGCTTTAACCCACTGAGCTACCCAGGCACCCTAAAATTAAAATTCTTGATCCAATATACAACAGTAGCAATAATAAGTAACATGCCAGGTATTCCTTTCAGTATTTTACTTACACTTACCAGCTAGTTCACTTATTCAAACAATTATATGTGGTAAATTCCTATTATTATATCCATTCTAAATACACAGACATTGAGGCACAGAAAAGTCTAATAATTTGCCCCAGGTCTACAGTCATAAGTGTCTGAGACAGAAGTATAAACTCAGGCAAAACTCAAGAGCCTAAGTTTTTGTGTGTCTATTGTGTGTTTTTTTGTGTGTACTTTGTGTCTCTTTGAATCCCACCTCATGAATAAACAGAAATGTACTAAGATGGTGAAACTTTCAAAAAAAAAATTGGAGCATCTACCAAACATTTAGAGCTTTTCAATCTGCTGAAGCCCACAGAAATAGAAAGAATAAATAAGGGCTCTACACTCATGATCGAATAAATTTGAAAAATACAAGAAACATAAAGGGGTTTAGAGAGAATTAAAAAGATAAGCACTATACTTTCAAATGCTATTTACTTTTAAAAAGGAGTGTGTTTCATAGAGTTTTCTGAACCTTTAAAGGTGATATCAAATAAGTTTGAAAGTTCTGCCAGTTTCTTGTTTTGGCAAATTACTAAAATAATGTACCTCAGTAATAATACCCATGGTTGGTGTACTGAGAAATTTTTCACCTTAATACCCACTGTTATTAGTATTTGAGGAAACGTGAATTATTCTACACTTCTGGGAAATATTAAGAGATAAAATGATATTTCAAAAACCTTAAAATTGCCTTTGGTCCAGGAATACCACTTCTAAATATTTACTCTAAGGAAATAGAGATGTATAAATTAAGTACAAAAGTAATTATTGCATCAGTAATGTTTAAATACTACATAACTAGAAACCATATAAATCTCCAACAAGAGAAATTTGCTTAAAGTATCTAAGTATTACACACTTTAATAGAAGACTGTGTAACCATTAAACCAGAAATGTAGATAATATTCAATCCTCTGTAAAAAAAGCAAGCAAGGGGCACCTGGGTGGCTCAGTGGGTTAAAGCCTCTGCCTTCGGCTCAGGTCATGATCCCAAGGTCCTAGGATCGAGCCCTACATCGGGCTCTCTGCTCAGCAGGGAGCCTGCTTCCCCCTCTCTCTCTGCCTGCCTCTCTGCCTACTTGTGATCTCTGTCTGTCAAATAAATAAATAAAATCTTAAAAAAAAAAACTTTATAAAAAGCAAGCAAGAGACAGTTCATACAAAATAATCTCAACTTTTAGAATGAAAATGTGCTTAAAAATAAGAAACACATGAAACAAAATATCAGTAATACTCTAGACTCTTCTTCATATGGGATATTTTTATTACTTCTTAATGTTTACCCCAATTCTGTAAATTTGCATCAATATACATATATTTTCCTCAGAATAAATAAAAATATATATAATTTGGTTTTAGAATATGTCAGAACCTGACATATTCATTAGAATATATTTCAAAGCAAAAAATATGGCTATAATATTTGTTATATTCTATTTGCTATTATAGCTATTTATAAACTCTGACATAAGTCATTAGTAATGTGAATTAAAATTTTGTGTAGTTATGGCTATAATGCTAAAAATTAAGGCAAGAATAATAGATAAAGCAGAAAGACTTTGAATCATTAATAATCCTTAAACATTCTAAAACAGAAGTAACTGAATAACATTCTTCAAAAGTAGAAGAATATATTATGGACTAAAACTTAACCTTTAGGGAAAGACAAGAACAAGAGAGAGAGAAAAAAAAAGAAAGGATAGGATATAGTGATACAGAGAGGGTAAATAACTCTACTCATTGAATTGAATTAGTTGCTTTTTTCCCAAAACTTGTATCTGTAAAATCTTGTCTATGAATAAATGCAAGGGCTATCAAGAATTAAGAACCAAAATGTCTGTTTCCAAGTTAGGAAAGCACTAATCCACACATCCCTTTTTCCAACCAAAAACAAAAAAGAAGAAAAAGAAAAAAAATGTTTGTGTGCAATACTAGAGAAATATTTATAAAAAAATATTCTTGCATGCATTTGTCAGCTGAATAAAAAATAAAGGAAATTAAACTAAGAACAATTATACAAGACTGTGGGAACACAGAATTGAGGGTTGTAATACAGCCAAGGTATGCTTGAAGCCATTTGTTGAACCAAATAAAGTCAAGTTTAGTTTTTCCTCATCTTGAGGGTCCTGAAAATATAGAAGACTAAACAGACACACTACATTTAGGAAACGAATAGAAACAATTCATTCCTCCTGACCCCTTACTCCCTTCCTCAAAGGGTTATGTGTATGTTTGTGAGGGAAGGGGAAGAAATCGCCTCCCACCCTCTAGGGGTTCTCAAGTCTTGCTGTTGATTACAGCATGAAAAAAGTCCCCAATAATTGAAATCTTCATTGGGTCTCACACGGATTTGCCATCAGACTTTAAATTTGGATTTTTTGAAGAATCTCGGATCAGGAATTACGTTTAAAGTGGACCCAAAGGATATACAAGATTCTTATCTAGTACCATGGCTAACAAGGATTGGAGAACTTCCAAAGTCTCTTTGTACCATTTGAATTTTGAAATATCTGCATTATAATTTTTAAAGGATTTTTAATTTATTTATTTGAGAGAGAGAAAGCAGCAGCACTGGGGGGAGGGACAAAGGGAGAGGGAGAAGGACAAGCAGACTCCCTGCTGAGTAGAGAACCCAATGTGGGGCTCAATATCAGTACACCAAGATCATGACTTGAGCCAGTCAGACACTTAACCAATGGAGCCACCCAGGCGTCCCTATAATTTTTTAAATTCAAAAAAATAAAGTGATCCTAGACTGAGCATGTGCCTAGTATGTTTCTTGTTAAGAACCGCTTATGGAAATATTCCCCAAATCTACGATTTATGAGGAATGGCTCTTTGGAAAATATCAATAAGCTAGATTATAAAATGGAGATGTTTCATAAGCTAAATTTCCTACTTCCTGAAATAATCACACAAAACCTCACTTGAAGACCTCATCTATTATTCTGAATCAGAGTGGCTATTTTATAATATATAGTGGTATGACTATTTTTTTCTGAAGTTATTGTTAATTTCGTTGGTATCTGAAAGATACTTTGGAATCAGAACTATCTTTGGGTGCCTGGATGACTTAGTTGGTTGAGTAGACAGCTCTTAGTTTTGGCTCAGGTTATGATCTCGGTCCTGAGAACAAAGGCCTGCTCTGTGTTCAGTGGGAAGATGGCTTGAGGATTCTATGCACTCACTCTGTCCCTCCTCCTGCCTACACACAATCTCTAAATAAATAATTAATAAATTAAAAAAAAAAACCTGTCTTTCAAATTAGGAATGACCTAAGTGATTCATTGGCCTATGTCTTTCTTTCCTTTTTTAAAAAAACTTATTAGCTGTGCCTGGGTGGCTCAGTCATTAAGTGTCTGCCTTTGGATCAGGTCATGATCCCAGGGTCCTAGGATCACCCACATTGGCTCCCTGCTCAGTGGGAAGCCTGCTTCTCCCTCTGCTGCTTCCCCTGCTTTTGCTTCTTCTCTCTCTCTCTCTGTCAAATAAAGAAATAAAATCTTATAAATAGACAGATAAATAAATAAATAAATAAATAAATGACTTACTTGTTGCAAAAACAAAGCCAATAACAACTACAAAAACTAAAGATGGAAAGAAAATTTTGAGGCACAAAAAAATCAATAATATTTTTGATAGCAAAAGGTGATACCTTTACTCCAACTTTAAAATAAAATCACATAAAGGACACCATATAATAATGAAATGTTAATTTCAAGCTATTTTTAATGGCTTTACACACACACACACACGCACACATAACTAATTCATGGAGAGTGACAGAATATGTATAAGACAGGAGACAGCATTTGAGACTTTATAAATTTTGAGTGAAGGTCCTTGGGTCACTGGACACAGGAAAAATCAGGATATTGAAGCAAAGTATCTAAAAAGAAAAAGAGAGGGATGCCTGGGTAACTCAGTGGGTTGGGCCTCTGCCTCCGGCTTGGGTCTTGATCTCGGGGCCCTGGGATCAAGCCCTGCATTGGGCTCTCGGTTCATCAGGAAGACTGCATCCCCCACCCCCCGCCCTGCTCTTTGCCTGCCTCTCTGCCTACTTGTGATCTCTCTCTCTCTGTCAAATAAACAAATAAAATCTTTAAATAAATAAATAATGAAAAGAAAAAGAGAACATTCATATAGGATGTCCTTGTAGAAGCCTAAAATCCTAGCTGATGTAAACAGCAATAACAAACTGGGACCCTGTGTCCAGTCTTCTGTTATTCTGTAAATTATAGTTATTACAAGAATCCCTGCACTGCTTAAACATTTCTAATGGCTATTTTATCTGTCCTTGCCTTGGGTAATAGAAATCAAGCTAATATCGGGAATTTCTAGGAAAATATCACTGACACTACCCCAACACACACATATGTGAGGTTATCAGAAGACTCAGAAACACTTTTCTGGTGGACACTATGTCAGGAATGGTTGTGACCACATATGACTGATCAGCTACTGAATATCCCCTCCCCAGATGATGGTTAGAGGCATTCCCTGTGAAGAGGAGCAGGGTAAACAGACCTACTCACATAACACATACATAGTTACTGAATAGTATCTTCTTCCAATTGTACTCTGCTCAATTATCATATTTCTCAAAACATAACTTGAAAGCAAGGGTAGGGAGAAAAAGAAAGTTAACACAAATAGGATGCCTACTGTTTACCAGATACTATCCTAGACATGTCTATTACATTACCATACTCAATAACACAACTGTGTCAGATTTGTACTCATTCCCATTTTGCATACAAGGTAAAGTGAGATAGAATGAATTGCCTAAGACTTTTTTAAGCTATAAACAGAAACAGAAATTTGAATTCATTTTTATTTGAAATGCACTATACCAAAGGATAACACAATCACACACTGAGAGCATATCATGTTTCAAGCCTAGGATAAATAAATTACATGTTATCCTTATAACAATGCTGCAAGTGTTATTGTTTCCCATTTTACAGAGAAGGAAAACAAAGTTTAGGGGATTAAGTAAAAACCAAGGCCACATAGTTTTGGTGACTGGAGTCAAGACAGAAATCCATATCTGTGTGACTCCAAAATCTACTTACCACTGCTCTTTCCTTCTTCTGTATTTACAATTCTTACCCAGAAACTTTCACTCGTACTGGGACTTGCCAGATTATTGGCTTTGACCCCTTGAGTTTTAGGCTAACTAAACAGAATTAGTTTACAAACTCAGTGACATCTTATTGACCTCAGGATTTCAATACCATGATGGAGTTTATAATAACCTGTCTCCTTGGAACCTGTAGTTCAAAACTTTAGGGTTTATTGTCTTGTTACAATATGGGAAGACACTCTACAAAAAACTTGAAAGGCCTCTCCCCAAACAAACAAATAGATAAGGTTATTATAGAAATTGGGGATGGGGTAGAGAAGTGAGAAGTTCAAATAATTTTATTAAGCAGTACTTGGCTCAGAGAAAAGCTGGTCTGTGTCTAAGAAGGTTAATATCAATCTTGGGCTGCAAAGTAGATTCAGAGTGATGTTTCCTTAGAAAAATACAATGTGAAGTTAAATACAGAATGTTGTGTCCAGAAATCCCTTATGTGGACCTCAATAAGACTGCATCTATGCATCAGAGACTCAGATCACTCAAACTTGAGTAGGCTGTGGTGTTCTTAGTGAAATGGTATCAAATGGCAATGTTTCTGAAAGTCTATAGTTTTATGGTTTGCAGTGATAAGTTCTGTCCTTTTTGTTAATGGACAAATGTGGTTTTTACAGGTTTATAGGGTGGAGTATGCAACTTTTCAAGCCTACTTCAAAAAATGCATAGTTATCAAGACTAACAAAAGTCATCTCTCTTCTCCAAACCACATCAGTTCCCAGCACCTATCTATTTCAAAAACATTCCCACATCCCCAGTGTCTAAAATCCCATGACAAGCAAGGGGGCACTCTGTAGACATCATCAGTAGAGGAGGAGAGGGCAGGAGATTGAGTCACTGCAGGATGATGTTACTGGAAAAGTGGAGGCTCCCTGGAAGGTGAGTAGGGCACAGCAATGGGCTTGTGTGGACTGGGAGATACAGTCATTTGGCAGTACAAAAAAAAAAAAAAGAAAGAAAGAAAGAAAAAGAAAAAAGAAATGCAAAGAAAGACTATGACCATCTGGCCTCTTCTATAAGTCAGTGGGAAGAGGAGGAGTGGTCCTTCACTGGAAAGTTCTCTAAGAGATGTTTCATTGTTAAGGAATCATTAGCTTCAGAAGAGGAGAAGGCAAAAAGCACTGAGGAGGAATGTAAACGTTTCCCTCACTCCAAAGCACAGTGGAAAAGACTGGCAGGGAAAATAACAGGAGACTAGTGGTCTTTGGAGGGGAGAATGATAGTAACCATGACCTTTCAGCTGCGCAAGAATTTAAGAGGTAAGATGTTAGAGATACAACCAAAGGAATTGATTAAGTGTAAGAGAAGAGAATTCTAAGGTAAGTAAATGTTGCATATCAACACAAAATTTTTAAAAAACTACAGTAGAATGTAGTTATTGTAAAAGTCTGTAGAATTTACCATTCCCAAGTTACAAACACCCTGGATGTGGCAGAAACTACTGGACGGTTCTTCACTCTTGCTCTCTACTCATCCCTTCTCTCCTCTAGTAGAAGCTCCATTTCCAGCTGGGCACATGACTGGGTAAACAAATACCACATTCCCAGCCTCCATTGCTGCTGGATGTGTTTCTGTGACTCATTTATGACCAGCAGTATAAAAGCAGAAGTGAAGTGTAAACTGTCAGGAAACACTCTTTATTGCTGTTATTTTTCAGTTCTTTTGCTTGTGATGGCTGGAACTTAAGCAACATCTTGGATCATGACATCAAAACTACATGCTGAGGAAGGCCAACCAACAACCTACAAGGCTCCCTGATGATTTTGTGAAGCCATCACACCAGAGCTGGACTGCCAACCTCTGGTCATCTTCTTCATGAGCAAGAGTAATCAATTTGTTTAATCCACTGTCATTTATTACTTTACCACTCACAGTCACACACAACCACAGGTGACACTTTAATAGCAAAACCTTAGTATTGGATATTGACTTTACTACATTGTGCCTCCCACTAATGCCAAAGTAGGGCAGTATGAAATGGTGAATTGGCTACAGAGACAAATTAGGAATAAAACATAACATAATATTCTTGGAAAAAACATGTCACTATATTTGAACTACATGATGATAGAATATGAGTCTAATTTTTAAATTTTAAATTGGAGGCAATACAATACGAGTGGTCAAGAGTATATATTCTGGAGGGTCCCCTCAGTGGTGCAGTTGGTAAGCGTCTGACTCTTCGTTTCAGCTTGAGTTGTGATCTCAGGGTGGTGAAATCAAGTCCCACCTGGGCTCTGTAGGTCAGCTCAGCCTGGAGTCTGCTTGAGTTTCTCTCTCTTTCTCCTCCTGCCCCTCCCCTCAAAAAATCCTTAAAAAAAAGTACATATTCTTGAAATCAAATCCTTCTCTGCCACCTACTGTGTAAATTTAGCCAAATTATTTTGTTTCTCCTTGCCTCAATCTCCATATCTGTAAAAGGAAAATAATTACAGAACCTATTCTCTAGGATGGTTGTGGGAGGAGCAAATGAATTAATACATGTGAAAAGCTTAGCACAATCCCTGGGTGAACAGAAAGCACTGTTAACCAACCTATCTAATAAATATTTAATATCCCTAAATAGCTAAATTTAAAGTTTGACAATAGAACAAACTCTTAGATCGAGAGAACAAAGTTAATAGGGTATGGCTTTTGCTGTTATTCCATATAGTACTGGAAAAGAGAATTTATTACCCATGAGTTATCTTTCACATGGATCATTTCAAATGTGTAGGCAGAACTGGCATAATTCAATCTTAGGGTTTTCAAATGTCACTACAACTGTCAATGAAATAGAAAACTCTAAAATATATTTAAGGAAATAAAGTTGAAATATCTTTTTCCAGTAAATTGGTTGCCTCTCAATGTTGACTGTCCTAGTTAATAATGAATAACTTTTAGTAGTTATCTGATATAATTTTCTTATCTATTTTCTTGATATACAATTAGGTCATAAAATAAGCCTGGAAGCAAATGACTAAATATTTTTAAAAAGGTCTTCACACTATTTTTAAATTTCCTGCAAGAGGAAAAATTATAATTTTCTGAAGAACTTTCCAGATAATGTTACAGATATGAAACTCTTTAGCAGTTTTTTTAACCTATCGATTTTTGTGTAAACCAAAACCAAACAGGGATATGACACTGTCTTTTCAGTAAAGTGAATTAGGCTATAACTTTGTGACTGGCAGTACCACAGTCAAGGATACTCCTTTCCCTTCATGTTTCCTTATTGTCAGGTATTATTTTGTTGTTGTTGTTGAAATATTACCTCAGTCTTTAAATGGCTTCTCTCCCCACACTGAGTGAAAATAGGCTGGCCAATTGGAGTCTTTGTCACCAATCTGTACACTGAAGATAAACTTATAAATAGAAGGTTTGAAAGGGCTAGCTGGGAAAATACAAAAGCTCAAGGAGGAATCATGCAGGATGAGCAGCTGGCCTTTCTTCTTCTTGTAGAATTGCAGTTTATAAACCTCCTCTCTCTATGAGGCTTTTGCACCATACTGGGAAACTTCCAAATATAACTTCATTACAGAACCTTCTGAAGGAGCTAAAAAACACCCATGCTGATCCACAGTATAAAATGTATGACGTTCAGTATTTGTCAAAGCATTTCACCTTTGCAGCTGCTGAACCTATAATGACAAGGACTAAAAACTGGTTGACAACAGGAACACAATTAGTACTCAGTGGATAAAGTTGAAGGGAAGTTTGAGATGAATCTTTATAGTTGAAGACATATTTCTAAAAAACAATAAAACAGTGACTTTTGGATCTTTAAAATATATTAAAATAATTTCTCAGTATTAAATGCCCTAAGTACTCTAAAGTTCTGATTCTTTCTTCCTCAATCCACAGATCTTGATAGTCAATAACATTTATTAAGTTCCCCTTGTACCTGACACTTTAGTAGGCATCTTATATTTTATTTTCACTCAGAGATATTTCCTATCATATTCTGCCCATTCTGAACAAACCCAGACTTGTGGATGCTGAATGAAGATCATAGCTTCTAGTCTGGGCAGGCAAGATTACTGGAAAGATTTAATATTGATCTGTTCCAGCTTCACAATGAGTATGGGGGCAATTAACTGAAGGAGTCCTTTTAAAAATCAAATGAGATGACTCAATTAGAAGCATGACCAGGGCACACCTGAAACAGTTTTTCTCCATTTGCTTTAGAAATTTAATTGAGTGAGACTTTATTTTTAAATTCTGCTCCCATCTTCTAGTCAGAGCTCTGTTTAAGTTACTTTGAATACCATAAATCTCTCAGACTCAATACAAAAGGCTGAAGAAGCAATTCTTAAAATGGACCAAAAGCAATGGAAGTCAAGTAACTATAACTTCAGTTGAAATCACATCATCAGATGAATCTGGAGAAAATGCCTCTGCCATTACAACTGGCACCGCTGCCACTAATGTCACTGGATACCACCACTGCTACCAGGGTGACCACCAGTGTCATGGAGTTCACCACTGCCAACACTTCCATTATACTTCCTAGCCACCATCAGTGAAACACTGATATTACTATAGATCATCTAAACACAAGATGCTACTGCCACCACCCCAGACAGAATTTTGACCTGTTTTTTTTTTTTTTAACTTCTTCTGAACAGCAGGATTATAGATAGGTGCATGTGATTGGTTTAAGTTAACAACTCAACTGTTACCTGAGAAAAAAATTTGGAGAGGAAAATATATTTCTTCTTCATCCCAACAAGTTTGGGATTTTCATAAATGACAACTGCAACTACTAGAAAAAATGTTTTCAATTAAGTATTAATTCTATACTGAGAAATGAGATTAAAATGAATAATAGACAATATTTAATATAAGAGGAAGCAAAAAAAGGAAGAGAAGAAAAGAAAAGAAAGAGAAGAAAGAGAAAAAGAAACCAAGAATAGTGTCTTGAATTAGGAATCTTAATATTAAGATGCCAATTCTTCTCAAGTTGATCTATAGATTCAACACAATCCCAATCAAAATCCTAGTAACCAATTTTGTAGATATTGACAACTGGTTCTAGAGTTTATATGGAAAAGCAAAATACCTAAACTAGCTATCAAAACACTGAAAAAGGAGAGCAAAGTTGTAGGACTCACACTATCTTATTTCAGATTTTTCTATAATGCTACAGTAATCAAGGTAGTATGGTACTGGCTAAAGAATAGATATATAGAGCAACAGAACAAAATTGAGGCTAGAAATAGGCTCACAAGAATATAATCAACTGACCTTCAAAAAATGAGAAAAGGCAATTCAATGGACAAAGTATTACCTTATCAGTATATGGTGCTGGAACAATTGGACTTCTATATGCAAAAACTGAATCTAGACTGACTTTACAGCTTTTACAAAAACTAAGTCAGGATAAATCTATAGATTTTAATGTAAAATGAAAAATAATAAAACATCTAGAGAAACAGGTTTCCACGGGCTCAGGGTTAAGGTTAGAGAGTTATTTGTATGAAGTTCAGTCAATTTTTGAAAAACAATGGAACTACTTTGAAGAATAAACTTTTTTTAATAATGGTGGATGTATGACAGTGCATTTGTCAAAATCCACAGAAATCTACATTACATATAATGAACTTTAATGAATTCAAATTTTAAAAATAATTTAGGAGTTTGAGGACTCTCATGATAGAATATAGAATGTGATGAAGAATTTAACTGTTTTATAAATGTATGAAACAACCTAACTGATGGGTTTGAGGGAAAAGGTGCTAACCTATATAACTTAGGAATTGAGCTGGGCTGTTAAGTATAAAACCAAAAGAAATTGTACCCTACCTGATAAAAATGCTTCCCATGGAAATATGGATTACAATTTAGGTATGGCTTTACATATATACTGGAATTTTATAGTAAATGGAAGGCAGATGATGGTAGCCAGGTTTCTTGCTGTTTGAGTTGGAATTTAGAAATAAGCAATGGCGGGAGGCTTGAATGACAGTTAAAAATAATCTATGTGGTAATGTATTAAAGTTGTACATGTCAGTATGAGCTCATGTTAGCTTAATATAGATATACAGATGGCTATATATGGTAATATTTTACAGATATGTGTATATACACGGGTCAGTATACTTATGTTAAATTGCTCTAATCTGTGGAGGGGTTCTAGAAGCAATAATATCCCAATAACAGTGAGAACATCCAATGCCCAAATCGTGGTTTCTAATACCATTCCCCAATAAAAGGAACCAGGGCTTCTTGGAGAAGTGGCTGATTCTGTAATAAGGGTGGGAAATATAAAAGATGAACCTAAGGCATCTTATAATACCAAAAATGTAGGAAAATGCTTCAAAAGATTCACAATAATGGAATATATCAAAGGGGTCCAGATGTCAACTGAAAGACCTTAGAATGGCCAACATTGGAAAAACTTAAGCAACACAATAAAGTAGTATTGGATTATGACCCAAAGCATAAAATAAAATATTCATGAGTCCATAGTGCTATAAATAAATGATTGAATGAATGAATGAAAAGAAACAAATCTCCAGAAGAATTTCAAATTATGTAGATACTTTGCCCTCAAGAATAAGTCCTCATTTGTTAAGTGTGGGGGACACAGCATTTCCTTCTAAGAGTACAGAATGGAAAGTGGTGGGGTAGAGTGAAAGAGCAATTTTAAAGTGGAGAAATTGGACAAACACTATTGGTCTGGTGGTCAAGTTTAACATCTACAGCAATATCATGTTAATAAGTATATTCACTTGATATGATGCAATGAAAAGGGGACTTCAACTCTGTAGTCTTCCTCACAAACACTGATGACTCTATTAGAATCATAAGAAAAACATTAGACAAATTCCAAATTAGGCACAGCCTAAAAAATATCTGACCAGTACTCTTCAAATCTCTCCAGGTCATCTAAAACTGGGAAACTGTCACATTGAAAAAAAACTAGGGAGCCATGAAAACTAAATATAATGAGGTATCCTGGAAAGGACATTATGTAAAAAACTAAGGAAATCTTCATGAAGTTTGGACTTTAGTTAATAATAATGTATTGATATTGGTTTAATAATTATATTAAATTTACCATACTCATGTAAAACGCTAATAACTGGATATGGGATAAACGAGAATTATCTTGAATCTGTGACTTATCATGTAATTTTTCTGTAAATCTAAAAAATGTGCTAAAATAGACCCTGAGACTTGGAGTAGTTAACATGTTGTCAACAATTTTCCTACTTTAGAATGCTAAATACTGAAAGCAATGAAGCAGAGCAAACCCCATACCAAGTATAGCTATGATAAATAATGATGAAGATAACAGCCAGTAGCAGGAATAGAGGCTAATAGATGAACTGGAAGAATTCATCATTAGAGCATACAATGAAAGAACAGGTATGACTTTAATCAATCCTAATGCCACATTGCCATAAAACATATAAATCACATGGCAAAAAAGAAATTGCCCAAACATGAAAAGGCCAAAAATGAAGTTCTAAAATTGCTGCAAAGATAAAAGGAATAGATCCCAGGTCACCTGTTTTTAAGTTTTAACCATGCTTCTCCCAATTTACAGAAGTAACAGATTGGCAGGAATTTAGACAGACCTAAGGTTAAATCCTGAATTTACTACTTATATGACTTTTGCTCAGTTACACAAAGATAAGTTTCAGTTTCTTAACCTACAGTTGAATATAATTTCTTCTTTGGAGAATTATTATTTAAAGATTAAAAGAGTAAATGTAAGTCAAGTGCCTGACATGAGACCTGTGAAATAGCAACCCTTCTGTTTCATATTTATGAAGCAAAAATTATTTTAAAATACATTCTTATGTATTCCAGAAACAAAGAATGTAGCCTGTCTAAAAGAAACAGAAGCCAACTTGAAAGAGCTCCCAGTGGGCAAAAACTAGAACAATTTGAGCAACACATTATTTTAATGTATGGGCTCTCATCCCAAATTATAATATAAATATAAGTTAGTTGACATTGATATTAATAAAAGATGATTAAATAAATAAAATGATTAAATGAATGGGAGAGAAGGGACAATTATAACTATAAAAAATTTCAAATTTTATGTAGATAGTACCCCCTTCAGGAGGTGATGCTTAAGTCTTTTGTCCTTAAATGTGGCCTAGACTTAGTGACTCATTTCCAAAGAATAAAGTATGATTCCAACTATATAGCATTCTGGAAAAGGCAAAAATTATGGAGACAATGAAAAGAGCAGTGGCTGCCAGGGGCTGGGAGTGGGGGTGGGAGGAAGCAGAGATGAGTAGGCAGAGCAGAGGATTTTAAGGCAGTGAAAATACTCTGTATGATACTATAATAGTAGATACATGTCATTATATCTTTGTGAAAACCCCTGAACATACACCACTAAAAGTGAACCCTAATAAAAAGTACGTACTCTGGGTGATAATACTGAAAAAATATAGGTTCATCGATTATAACAAATGTACCATGCTGGTGGGAGATGTTGATAATAGGGGAAGCTGTGCATGTGTAAGAGTTTATGGGAAACTCTCTGTACCTTCTATCTCAATTCTGGCTGTGAATTTAAAACTACTCTAAAAATTAGGGGCGCCTGGGTGGCTCAGTGGGTTAAAGCCTCTGCCTTTGGCTCAGGTCATGATCCCAGGGTCCTGGGATTGAGCCCCCATCTGGCTCTCTGCTCAGCAGGGAGCCTGCTTCCCCCCACCCCCTACCTGCTTCTCTGCCTACTTGTGATCTCTGTCTGTCAAATAAATAAATAAAATCTTTAAAAATTTTTAAAATTAAAGTCCACATAAAAATGGATAAAGTATGGAAATGGAAAAAGAGTTTAACTGGGTAGTGAAGAAACCTTGCAGACACAATCTAAACTAAGTGACCCCAAGATAAACATCAGTGATGTTTGTGGATCTCTTGCAGCTCCTGATATGCTGAGATGTGGAGGAACTTCATCTCTGTGGTGCTCTCTGTAGAAGCCATCAAGCCAGTCCATCATGGGGAAATATCAATCAAACATAAACTAAGGAATGTTCTACAAAACACCTGACCAGTATTCCTGAAAATGATCAGTTTTAAAAAACAGAGTCTGCAAACTTGTCTTAGATTGTAGGAGATGAAGGAGACGTGAAAACCAAATACAATGTGATCTCCTCCATTTGATTCTGAACAGAAGAACATCCGTGGAAAACTTGGTATAATTCAAATACAGTCTGCAATTTAATTAATATGATTTACCAGTGTTAATGCTTAGTTTTGACCAATATACCATGTTATGTAAGAGTCCATCATTAAGTAAGTTCTTCCATTAGGTGAAGCAAAGTGAAGGAAATATGGGAATTCTTTGTACTGTTTTTGCAAATGTTGTGTAAATCAATAATTATTCCAAACTGAATTTATTTTTTGAAAAATAAAAAACTAAATTCTGGTGAGATAAAAGATTAAAAATTTAAAAGAAAGAGGCATTAAATTAAAATTTATGAGATGAAATATTAAGACATGTTGAGGAACTAAGAATTTTAAAAAGCTAATGTATGCATATATTTATGTATACATTTGTAGTGTATATCTGTATTTATATACATATGTGTGTATATAAATTCACTTTGGAGATAAATGAAAAAGAGGAAATATTTTATTTTTATTTTTTTTAAAGATGTATTTATTTATTTAAGAAGGGGGTGGTCAGAAGAGAGAGGCAGAAAAAGAGGGAGAGACAGAATCCCAAGCAGACTCCCCACTGAGCACTGAGCCCGACGCAGGCTTCACCTCACAACCCTGAGATCATGACCTGAGCAGGGTCAGCAAACAGAAATGAAATGCTGGTTCTTTTTCCAAGGTGTGGGAGCTGCTCTTGAAGTTGCCTCCTCTATGCCCTTATTTATTCTCTTTGTTCTTGTTATACCAGACTGTAGGAAGCAATTGGATGGGAATTATCGGTTTTGGCAGTGGTGATTTAGGAGATGGTGGTGTAGGTGGTTGTGGAGAAAGTTGGTTGTGGTAGTGGCACATTTAATTCTGGGAACCATCACCCCTACAAAGCAAGCATCCTCAGAGGAGGTAGGGGACAGTTGAAAAGTAAAAACTTCATAAGCAAGAGATTTGGGGGTTGTAGTTTTTTCATATTTTTTCTATCTGTTCGAAATAGCAAAAAGACATGAGGTAGAGTCTAGGAGATAATTCCAGATGTGCATTATCTGGAATGTTCTGGAATGTTCTAGCAGTTGTATACATCAACTTCTGATTCAGTTATCAATGTGGAAAGAATAATAGAAAAGAAACCAATTGAATGAAAAATGGGTAAAGCAATTCATGTTGCTTATCTGTGTGAAAACACTTGACAATGAAAAAACAGGAAAGAACCAATATGAGTTCGGTAAATATTCTGAACATAAAAAGAAATAAGCATCATTTAAGATCCAGAAGAAAGAATACATTTCTGAGGTTGATCCCCTAGTTTTGACACAAGAAATTCTTAGAAAATGTGTACTTTAATATCCAAAGAAATAAAAAGTAAGAAATACTAAATAACAGAATGAGGGTTGTTGTGGGTTTTTTTTTTTAACAGATCTTCTAGTGTTCCCAGACCCAATTCTGTTGTGGGGATGGGTTCCAAGAAACTCTAGGACACTAGTAAGGTATCCAAGAATTCAACTCAATTCTACCCAGAGTTAGCATTGGATCTCGCAGGTTAAGGGTTCAGTCCTATAAGATTGCCCCCACCCCCTGCTTTGGAGGCCAATTTGCAAGCCTCAGGTCATTTGCTTTTGACCAACCAGCTACAGATTGGCAGTTCAACAACACCCTCCTTAGGTTTGATTAATTTGCTAGAGTAGCTCACAGAACTTAGGGAAACACTTAGGCTTACTAATTTATTAAAGGACACGATTAAAGGACACAGCCAGGTAGAGAGTGGGGCCACTTTTCCCACATGTCCACATGTTCACTGACCAAGAAGCTCTCCAAACCCAATCTTTCTGAGTTTTCACAGAGGCTTCATTATATAGGCACAGTTAATTAAGTCACTGATCATTGGCTGATTCAGCCTTCAGCCCTCTCCCCTCCTCTGGCTATGGGACTGAAAGTCCCAGCCTTCTGATCACCTGGTTGGTTCTCCTGGCAACCAGACACACCTATGGGTGGTAGTCCAAAAGTTACCTTTCTTAACATAACAAAAGATCCTTTATTACCCTTAACACTGGAAATTCCAAGGGTTATAGGATCTGTGAGCTAGGAATATTGAACGAAAACCAAATACACATGAGAAATAGATTTTGGTCATCTAAATGACCAAATACATATGTCTTATAAATCACAGCATCAGTGGCTATCTACTGTTTCACTGGCTCAGTCTTACTTCCCTTTCTCTCTGATAAAAAAGCTTTTTTTTGTAACCTGGAAATGCTCTTCTCCCACATAGTGAGACTGTCATATACATGCTGGCTTCCATGCCTTGTAAAGCCAACCAGCTAGGGTCATGTTATAGCCCCATAACTCTGAGATGCAATGTTGGGTCCAGGGGTGGTCAATACACCAGAGCAAAAGTCCTATTTTTCAGGCATAATATAGAATCTTGGAGAGAAGGAATCTTTCTTTCTGAGATTATGGGTTGCAGGAAATCACATGAGCCAGATAGGCAGTGATTATATGCTCATAATTTATCTCACAATCACAATGACAAGTGAGTTCCAGGTCACAGATGAGAAGACTGAGACTCAAAGAGATTAACCCATCTTCAAGTTCAATCAGGAATTAAGCAGAACTTGGGAGCTCTCCGAAGGTATCATTAGCTTTTATTATTAAGAAAATGACACAAAATTCTTTATTTTCCTTCGCTTGACCTACTGTTCAACTTTTGAAGAACTTACACTATGCAATAAATTATCACAGAAGAGATAAAGAGTTAACTATTCCTCCAAAAGTCATTTACTCTTGCTCAGACTCACTTCTATGTGTAGAAAAAAATCAGTGAGAAGAGCACAAAGTAATACCCTCTTATCATATATAAGCTTAAGAATGTGTATGCCTTAGATTTAAATAGTGCCTCTCTATCAACCACATTGTCTCACACTTTCCAAAAGAAAACAGATGTCCTCATTTCAAGCCCATATTGCTTGCACAGTATTGTTACTACAGCCATGTACTCTGTCACAGCCTATGTCAGCTGCTGAGTGGTTACCTAAGCAATATCTGCCCTTGACTGTGAGCAACAATATTGGAAAATCCCTCAACCGCTTTTGCCTTGATTTACTCTGCCTGTTTATTCTGTGTTCACTCTTCAGGCTGGGATGATGTATGAAGATATAGCCCCTGAGCACACTTTAAGCAATCCATGTCAATGGTATACTAACCCCCCACCCCCCAATAAGCTGAATTCAGATCTGAATTCAGAGAATTCAGATTCTGTGCCTGGGCTGACATTATTAGTCATGAAAACAAAGCTGTCTTCAGCAGCCCACCTGGTATTAAAATGTATGTGACAGACTCTTACTGATTTGCCACCTGTCAATGAATCATTTGGCAGGGAATTTTCTCCAATGTTATAATTTAATTTTCACATACGCCCACAACACCTAGCCTAAAAGCAAAACAAAGGTCTGTATTAAGAACTGATATATTCCAGAAATATTCATTAAAATGACTCCTATCAATTTCCTTCTTTTCAAATAAGAAACTATTCAGAGGCAATAAGTTAACCCCAGGTCACAAAATAGCAAGGGACAGAACTGGGAATCAAACCCAAGCCTGATAAACCCAGGGGAAAACTTTTTCTGTACTCCATTTTCTTCTTAGAAATATATGACATATATCCTAACGCATCTTTTTTTGTTGTTAATGTACAAAAGGAGTTAAAAAATATGCAGCTTCCATGCAATATGTGCTATTGTATGGAGCACTGGGTGTGGTGCATAAGCAATGAATTTTGGAACACTGAAAAAAAAATAAAATTCAAAAAAATATGCAACCTCTGTAAGGCTATGAACATTTACAGGCTCTCAAAACATATTAGACCTTAGAGCTCATCTTTTCCCTCTGCATTTTAGTGGAATTAACTTCTGTGATGAACAGGTGATTGCTCAATCTTTGAACACTCCTGGGGGTGCAGTGACAAAGAACACACTGTGTTATAAAATAGCCCATTCAATGTTTGGAAATTCCCAAATGTAAGAAAGTTTTTTATTCACATTGAACAAAAATTTCCCTATGTTAAATATCTATCTTTTCTAGTCTCAGGTCACGCTGTATTAATATAGTACTTAGCTCACAAAATGATCCCTGCAAATATGGAAAGACAGTGATAATGTTTCCCAAAGTCTGCCTTTAGGTGGGATTAACACTACATCTCTAAATGGCTCTCCATGACATGGCTTCCAGTCGCACTTCTCTGGCACCTATATAAATATAATATACCAGCTGTGGACTGACTAATATAACGGTGGGAGGGGGGTAATATCTAACAAATTGTTCTAGATGCTATATTTCTGTTTATACAGGCTAAAATTAAGTTCTCTACTCTTCTATATGTCAATCAAGCCACATTGTTGACTTGTTTATAGTAAATTTGGACTCAATTAAAACCCCTGATCTCATATAAATAGCTAATAACTCAGAGCAGTGCATGATAGTATTTAAATTAAGACTTGGGAGTTAACAATTATTCTGTTTAGATTATATATTGTTAGTTTTAGTACTAGCTGAGTATTTTTCTAAGATTATGATTCTTTAAAATCATAATCCTTAATATAATAACTAAGAGATACATTGTAATAAGTCTACAATTTCTCAGCCATTATAAGTCTTATCTAATAAATGCTCGCAAAACCCCTACAAATTAGTCATTATTCCCTTTTTACATATAAGGAAAGTTAGAGTCAATTAGATTAAGGTCCCACAAAGCAAGTACATACTGCAGTGAGACTCAAATCCAGATGTGTGTCTGATTCTAAAGTCTTAGTTCTTTTAAGTACTATAGTTTTTATAGCTTTATGTCACTCCACAATTTGACTCATTTATCTTCTATAACTTTATTCATTAACGATAAAACTTGAAACAAAAAAAATCAGAATAAAATGCAAGGAAAGACTCCCTATAAGACTGAAATTTGGGGCACCTGGGTGGCTCAGTGGGTTAAAGCCTCTGCCTTCGGCTCAGGTCATGATCCCTGCATCCTGGGATTGAGCCCCACATGAGGCTCTCTGCTCAGTGGGGAGCCTGCTTCCTCCTCTCTCTCTCTGCCTGCATCTCTGCCTACTTGTGATCTCTGTCTGTCAAATAAATAAATAAAATCTTTAAAAAAAAAGACTGAAATTTTGTTCAATTTTATCTATCTTACTTTCAAGGATATAATAATAGTAATGGCCAAGTGCCTTACAGAATTTCAACTCACTTCACTTATTTTGTAGCTCTATGAAACTATTAATCTTTCTTAAAAAGTAAAAGTGACTGTATGTTATTCTGATTTATTTTAATGGTCAGATTGTATTTTATTTTATTTTTTAATTTTTTTAAGTTTTTATTTATTTATTTGAGAGAGAGGGAGAGTGATAAGTAAGAGAGAGAGAACAAGAGCATGAGCAGGGGAGGGGGACAGAGGGAGAGGGAGAAGCAGACTTCCCACTGAGCAGGAAGTCTGCTGATGGGTTCCATCTCAGAATCCTGGGATCATGACCTGAGCTGAAGGCAGATGCTTAACTGACTGAGCCACCCAGGTGCCCCACTCATGTTGCATTTTAATTATTATTATTCCCATTTTTAAATGTTCAGAAACATGTATTTAATAGTCTGCTTTAAAACTTTGCTACATTCAATATTAAAGACATTTAGTTCATTCATTTGTTTCTTTGTTCCTTCCTTCCCTCCACACATAAAAAGCACATTAAATACTTACTGTATTCTGGGCAGTATGTTTGGTGCTAAAAGACATATATACAAACAATTCAGGGATTAACAAATAGCTATAAGAGAGACATGTTAACAAGTAAATATAGCAATTTTGTATACATTATAAAAAATTTGTACAAAGTGTTACAAGAATTTAAAAAAGAAATGTATAATCTAGTATGCATGCTAGAAATGCATGACCCAAAATGCATGATGGGGGTCATGAAGTTTATATTTGAGCAACAACTTTGAAAATTAGGAGATACTTTCTGGGTAGACACAGGAGAAGGACAACTCAGATAGAGGCAACAAGAGAAGTAAAATTACAGAAGTAGAAATCAGTGAACTATCAGCTAAAGATAAGACATAATAGCCAGTGGTATATTTTGAAGCATCTTGTAATCTATATTAAATATCTGGTATTTGGGGGCTGCCTGGGTGGCTCAGTCAGTTAAGCATCTGAATCATGGTTTCAGCTCAGGTCATGATCCCAGGGTCTTGGGACAGAGCCAAGTGGGGCTCTGTGCTCAGCTGGGAGTCTGCTTGAGATTCCCTTCTTCACCCTCTGCTCTTCCCCCACTTATGTGCACTTTCTCTGAAATAAATAAATAAATATTTAATATACATGCATGTGTGTGTGTGTGTGTGTGTATCTGGATTTTGTCATGGGTCACAGGAAGTCATCAAAAGATTTTAATGAGATAATACTTATCTTCTTGAAAGATAACTCTGTCAGCCATGTGGAGAATAGATTTGAAGGAGATGAAACTAGAGTTGAGACAACCAATTAGAAGGTTATTGGACTAGATCAGATAAGAAATAATGAAAATCTAGTCTATGAAATTGGCTATATTTAATAAAAGTCTATATTTATTAAATATATTCATTTTTTGCATAGTTGTAAATATTTTTTGCTACCACCTAAAAAAACAAATATTCTCCTTCTGATAGTGTACTTATTACAACTAGCTTTGCTGGGTCTGTTCTTCACTCTGTTCATACATGTAGTTAAGAGTAAATATAATTGAGAGCCACCTATTTTTCTCATTCTGGATATCTTACTCTTCTTTTCCATCAGGAATGAGAAATTGACTATTTTTGATCTCCAAAGGGAGGAAATTTTTGCCAAGTCAATTTTTATAATATCTGAGTGTTTTCTTTTCATCTTTTATGGCTGTACAATTCAGCCTACAATCTGTCAATGACTTAAGATAAACATAAAGTCAATAGGACTGTTTATACTTGGAGAGAATAGGGAGGATAAGCTGTAATGAGTGTTTACTTCATGGTAGGTGCTCAATACATTCAAATGAGTTGTTAAAAATCTCATTACAAAACAATATGCAATTATCAAAAGATTAAATATTTAAGATACTTTCCATAAGAAAAAGAAAATTGTCCTTTGCTTCGTTCCTTTGCCACCACGTTTCCAGGTGTCAATATCACTTCCATACCTGGCAAGTGGAGGATTGTGCTGGAAGTCTCTTGCCACTGCTTCTCCAAGCTGGGCATATGAACTGTTCTTTACCTTACTTTCTGTCCTCCCACAATCTGTAAGCATCAAAGTTGCTTTAAGTTTTTTGTTTAAATGCCAGGATCCCTGCAGCACTTGTATTTTCTCAAAGCATAAGAAGTCATTAATGTTTTCTTGGTTCTCACCATCTTTGCTCTCTTGATTCTTTTTATTTTTGACAGTTGCTTTTTTAAATTTTTTATTTTTTTATAAACATATAATGTAACCCCACCACCCTCTCCCTCCACCCCTCCCTCCACCCCCCTCAGTCTGTTTTATGACATTAAGAGTCTCTTTTGATTTGTCTCCCACCTGATCCCATCTTGTTTCATTTATTCTTTTCCTACCCCCTACCCCCCGCCCCCCCCCGTTGCATCTCCACTTCCTCATATCAGGGAGATCATATGATAGTTGTCTTTGACAGTTGCTTTTTAATCTCCTAAACCATCACTAACTGTATTCCAAACCAGTCCTCTGATTCTAAGTTCTAAGTTGGTGGTAGAGTTGTATTAAATCATAAATAATAATCATGTTTTAAAATAAACTATAAATATAGCCAATAGGCTTGATATTTTCTTTGAACCACTCAGAGATTTCAACACCTACTACATGCAGTGTACTATAGTAAACATAGTGAAAGATGTGAAGAAGAGTGAAACAATTACTCAAAATCCTTCCTCTCCTCCTGCTTCCCTTTCCTTTTTCTTTCTTGCTTCCTTTCTAAGATAGTATACTCAGTAATTCAGGTCTCTGCTCATGTAAATAAATTCCGTCACTTTTACCATGATTGAGTAAGGGAGATAGACGTCTTCATCCTAAGCATTGCCTTCTGCAGTGGATTCTTTTCTACACGGCATTTATTTAACAATCCTTTAACACATTAATCTGGAAAAATGATTCCATCAACAATGCTCTGTCAAATGCATGTAAATGAATGACCAACAAAATTGAAACAGTATTAGGAAATAAGTTTTCTTTAGGATTAATTTTGTTTTTCTCCTCAATTATCTTCAGTTGTGACGTTAGAACAAAAGTACTCAACATTCATACTACCTACAAAAATCAAATGGGATTTTATTGTATTTGATAGTAATTTATTTTTCAAAGTGAACATCATTAAATTTCTATATGCATCATTAAATTATTTTATTACCAACAGTAAATGTCTTCTGACATATATGGATATAGATAGATAAGTAATTGAATTTTATAATTATATCCTTTAAAACACAGGCCTAGTAAATCTTAATGTGTGATTCAGTCTGAAAACCACTTCACCCACTTTGGAATGTAAATGTTTTTATTAAAATATTCATTAAGTGTTTCCACAGTAATTGTACCTTGCTTCTTTGAGTTAAATATTAATGCTGGAAAATTGTGAATACCATGCTAGTTATTCAGATATGAAAAGTAACAAGTGACAAAATTTTAAAAATTTTTTAATACTCAAACTCAGGAATTGGGTTTCTCAAAACATTTTTTTCTGTTTTTATTGAGAATATAATTCAAAATATACATTGGCTCATGTTCAGCAATAACAGAAGACTGATATACTGAGAAAATTTGCACTAAATTGGTCCTATCTTTTTTGTGATCTTGTCTAGCCAGGATAATTTGGGGTGCCCTCCTGCTAGGAGAAAAGGTAATTGCTTCATCTGACCATCCGAATGATAGCCAGGGTTGCGCATTCAGTTCTACAACTCTCCTGTGCAGGCAACATTGACTTTTGAGGGGCATCTCCCCAAGTCTCCCAGGACTGCAGTGCCCCATGTAGTTAGATGGTAACTTTTCTTCCTGTTCACAAAGTATCTCCATTCTTGGATATTGAGGAAATAAATTAGAAACTTGATCAATGTGTTTTATATATTACAAAATGACTCATAGAATAATTTGATAGGTTACATAAAAGAAATGTATGTTAAGGACCCTCCAATCATATGGCCCAGTGGCTCATGAGATAGAAACTATTTTACAATAATAATAAGACTTTGTTTGCTTTTTTCTTGGGTCAACATTTGCACCTGTGGGGGCCACCAGCAGGCTGCCGCACGATGGGTCACTTTGGCATGAGGATGAATTTGAGTTAAAAAGTGATCAAAATCCAACAGATTCAGGAAAAGTTCTTTTAATAATTTAGAGGACCTGCTCCAGAAAGGGAGCTATCGCCATAGATCACTACATTATTATATGAACTAGGTATTGTAGATGGGGAGGAACCAAGCAAGGCCACTTTGGTTTTTGTGGGGGAGGTAGCGTTTGGAGTTTCTTGGTATTTTTAAAATTTTTTAAAATTTCAATTCAATTAATTAACTTATGGTGTATTGTCAGTTTCAGAGGTAGATTTCAATGATTCATCAGTCTTATATAATAGCAAAGACTCATTATATCACATGCCCTCCTTAATGTCCATCACCCAGTTACCCCATACCCCACCCACCTCCCCTCCAGCAACCCTGTCTGGTTCCTGTGATTAAAAGTCTCTATAAAGGTTGCTCCTTATCTTCTCCTCTGTGATTTTGATGGGTTCCTGTCTCATGTTTAAGTCTTAAACCCATTTTGAGTCTATTTGTGTGTATGGTGTAAGAAAATGGTTGTTTCATTCTTCTGAACATGGCTATACATCATTTGTTAAAGAGACTATCTTCTTTCCATTGGATATTCTTTCCTGCTTTGTCAAATATTAGTTTACCATAGAGTTGAGGGTCCATTTCTGGGTTCTCTATTCTTTTTTTTTTTTTTTTACTTTATTTAAGCTTTATTTAAACATATGATGTAACCCCACCACCCTCACCCAACCCCTCTTCCCCCCACCCCCCTCAGTTTGTTTTATGACATTAAGAGTCTCTTTTGGTTTGTCTCCCTCCCGATCCCATCTTCTTTCATTTTTACTTTTCCTACCACCTTAACTCCCACCCCCGTTGCATCTCCACTTCCTCATATCAGGGAGATCATGTGGTAGTTGTCTTTCTCCAGTTGACTTATTTCGCTAAGCATAATACGCTCTAGTTCCATCCATGTCGTCGCAAATGGTAAGATTTCATTTCTTTTGATGGCTGCATAGTATTCCATCGTATATATATACCACCTCTTCTTTATCCATTCATCTGTTGATGGACATCTAGGTTCTTTCCATAACTTGGCTATTGTGGACATTGCTGCTATAAACATTCGGGTACACGTGCCCCTTTGGATCACTACGTTTGTATCTTTAGGATAGATACCCAGTAGTGCAATTGCTGGGTCATAAGGTAGCTCTATTTTCAATTTTTTGAGGAACCTCCATGCTGTTTTCCAGAGTGGTTGCACCAGCTTGCATTCCCACCAACAGTGTAGGAGGGTTCCCCTTTCTCCGCATCCTCGTCAGCATCTGTCATTTCCTGACTTGTTCATTTTAGCCATTTTGACTGGTGTGAGGTGGTATCTCATTGTGGTTTTGATTTGTATTTCCCTGATGCCCAGTGATATGGAGCACTTTTTCATGTGTCTGTTGGCCATCTGGATGTCTTCTTTGCAGAAATGTCTGTTCATGTCCTCTGCCCATTTCTTGATCGGATTATTTGTTCTTTGGGTGTTGAGTTTGCTAAGCTCTTTGTAGATTTTAGATACTAGCCCTTTATCTGATATGTCGTTTGCAAATATCTTCTCCCATTCTGTCAGTTGTCTTTTGGTTTTGTTGACTGTTTCCTTTGCTGTGCAAAAGCTTTTGATCTTGATGAAGTCCCAATAGTTCATTTTT
>ML110465.1:0-15653 GCA_003697995.1 Taxidea taxus jeffersonii
CCCCCCCCTTCCCTCTCTCCCATCTCTGCTCTCCACCTCCCAGAGCTCAGCCCAGTGCCTGAGAGTTAGCGGGCTCCCTGTCACTGGACGGCTTGCAGCCAGCTCTTGCCTGGGCGTTCTCAGGGGCAGAAGGAAGGGCACCTCCTTCTAGGCACCCCAGGGACTTAATACACACTTTTCTTCAGTTGACCTTGGCAGGTTCCCCCCAGAGCCCCTTCCTAGGTTCAGAGAGGGATGTGGCATGATGACACGTGCAGGCTGGAGGCAGGGTCCTTGCTCACCTGGTCAGGCCCCTGGCCCCCTGCCCTCTGCACGAACCAGTGCACGGCCGCCTGGGAAGACTTGGGCAGGCACTCCAGGAAGGTGCTGTTGTGCTCTGTGCCATAGACCTTGGTGGCCGCTGCGGAGCCTGCAGCCTCCTCTGGGGGGAGGGAGGAAGGACTCAGAACTCAGGACTGTGGGACCCCAGAGCCCCCCACCAGTGTGACAGGGACCTAGGTGTCCATCACTCTGTCCAAAGACCCTCCACCCATACACTGACGGGAGCTGCACACGTAGGAAAGGTGAGGGGGGCGGCTGTTAACACAGGACCAGTGAGGCCACACTTCCCAGGGGTTGAGCCCAGGCCAGAGGGGTGAGGAGGGGCCTGTGGGGGCCCGGGGAGGGGTCTGTGCCCCCCACCCCCTACCTGCCACCACTCACCTTCCTGGCTCTCAGCCAGACACTGCAGGGCAGGGTTGCCGTGCCGGATGTCCTGCCTGCGGAACCGGAACCGGCGCTTGCTGGGGCCGGGCCGGTAGCGGGCGCAGGAGGCACCGTCCCAGGCACAGTATGGGTCTCGGGCCAGGCAGCACTCAGCACAGGCACTGCCATAAGTTTCACACTGGTGCAGCCGCAGCCGGGCCACGCCTAGCCTCGAGCCCACGTACAGTGTTTGCTGGCAGGGACACAAGCAGAGCCAACATGAGCCCAGACCCCACCTAGAAGCAGCTAAGCTCTTGGCCCCCTTGGGCTTCCTGAGAGCGCCCCACCATTTGCAGGCAGTCTTCCAGTACCTCTTGGGTGCCTCCCCAGATGCCAAAATGCACCTGACACACACCAGATCCTGTGCTAGGACACGGAGGGCAGGGAGCAGACCTAGTTTCCTAAGGGGCTTCTCCAGGCCCTTTCTGCTGCTGATTTTTGCTCTCTACCTCAATAACCTTTATCCTGACTTGCCTCTGAGCTTAGAAGTATACTCTGCTTTAAGCAATCCCAATACAAAAGTTGGGATTTACCCAAAGATAAACCAGGGCAATAAGCTTAAGATTTTGCCGCTTGCAAAAGGACCCAGCAGGCCTCTAAAAAGTGGCTCTCCCTTGTAGGGTTTAAATTCTGGATTTTGTTTTCAAGCAGGAAGCTGTTGGCCCAGGGGGACTGGCCTTTGTGGATCTCCCCTTCTCTGAACACAACCTCACTTATTCAGGGTTCCCACTGCCCAGTGGTTTCATGCATGGCATCTCAACTCCCTGCTGGACTCTCGAGCCTCATGGCAAGGCCTCACCAGGCAGCCCCAGGGCTGCAGCCCCACTTTCCGGCAGACAGCAGCCCGTCATGCTCAGAGAGTTTCAGAGGGGGGTCAGAAGAAGGAGGAAGGGTGGGATGGCAGCTGCTCTTACCCTTTTGACAGAGATCTCCATCTCAGTGATGGGTGTTGGCACCTGCAGAAGGAGGAGGGTCTCAGAGGGGGTGGGCTGGGGCCCACTGCTTCAGCCTCCTCCAGCCCCCACTTGGGAGCTACTTACCTCCCAGCCTAGGTCAGTGAACTCCCTGGCAACTAAGGCCAGACAGTCTTTCCCAGACATGGGTTATTAGAAAGGTCCCCTCACCCTGGCTGGCCTCCAAGGAGAAGGCTTAGTGGAAAGCACAAAGCTCCAGTGTCCCCTCCCACAGCCCTGTTCTCCAGCAATGAGGCAGCTGTCCCACATCGTCCATCCCATGTCAGGATCCCAGCAGTCCCCCAGATGCAGATGACACCCTGCCTGGCTCTATAGAGGGGCCCACAGAAGCCCTTAGGGACTTGGGGGTCTCAGCCACCCCCTCACCGTGACTTGAGCCTGGCAGGGCTTTGTCAAGGGGGGGATCACCTTGGACACCCTTCCCTAGGCCCTCCAAACTTTCTGGGCCCCACGGCCACAGACAGCATCAGCAAGGCCCTACAACAACGAGGGTCTCACTTTATCCTCCCACTGGCTGTGAGCTCAGGCCCATCCCCCTCCTGCACTTGGAGCCAGGCCTAGACTGGGGCTAGAGGGGACCCTTCAGTGTCAGTGTCCCCTCCCCCCAGCCTGCCCTCACCTTAAACACCTGGAGCTCCTCCAAGACCACCTCCTCAGACTCAGTGGAGCCCCCACCCTGGAGAGCGATGACCTTGAGCACAGAGCCTGAGTCTGGGGCAGGGGAGGAGGGGTCAGTGGGAGAAGGAGCACCCCACCTCTCGGCCTGCATACCTCCCCGGCCAGGCCACCCCACTCAGCCCACCCACCAGTCCCCAGGAAGATGACGTCGTAGGTCCCGTCCTCCGCCTCCACGCGGTCCACCACGATCTGGTGCAACTGTTGGGCCAGGTGCGTTTTGACAAGCACGGGGCGGCCCAGCCGTGGCCGCACGGGCCAGAACATAAGTGGGTGGGCTCGGGCAAATTGCAGCACCTCATCTGGGTAGTTCTTGGTGCTGCCAAAGGGTCGTCCTGGCTGTGCTGTCATCTTGCTGGGGCACTGTGAGGAGTAGCAGAGGGGGCACCTGAAGTGTCTTGGGGCCACACGCTCCCCAGCCCAGCCTGTTTCCAGGCCCCATGGCCTGGGCATGCCCACTTCAGAGGGGCCACACTTGCCGTAGCAGAGGCTCCTTGACGTGGTCAGGGCTCTGCTCCCCTCCTTACACCACCCGGCCCCTCTGGAGTCCCAGCCCAGCTGCAAGGTTTTCCCAAGGTAGAATCCCTCTAGGAACTGCTCAGCCCTCTCTCCCGGCCTGGCTCCAGGCAGACACTCACCATTCCAGGCCGAGGGAAGGGCACCTTGCCCCCATAAGGTCCCCACTGGTGCTGGGGACCATCTTGGTGGGCAAAGGGCCCCTTGAAGACCTCCCAGATATCCTCCATGTGGTACACACAGACGGCGAATCCCTGGAACACGGCACTGCCGAGGACGCACAGGGACAGTCAGGCCAGAGTGGCTGTCACAGGAGGGAAGGGGCAGCCTGGCTCCGTGGACAGGACAGAGGGTGATCGTGCCTGCAGACAGCAAAGACCAGAAAACGAAGACACCCAGACAAAGACAGAGAGAAGGAGGGAGAAAATAGAGCCTCCAAGTCCTTGAGTCAGGGACAGAGACAGAGACCCACAGTGAAGTCGGGCCACGAAAGCAGGGGCTCACGAAAGAGGACGCTAGTGTGCAGAGACTGAACCAGGGCTGGGGATGTGAGGGGAGGCCCGTGTGCCCACCTGACCATGCGAAACAGAGCATACACCTCAAGGGTCTTCCCTGAGCTGGGCCACAGCAGGAACACGTCCTCTGGGAGACAGAAGGTCACTGTCAATGCCACCCACTCACTGCTCTGAGCCCTCCGCACCCACACCTGCACCCAGCCCTGGCCTTGGCCTTACCCAGCTGGTCAAAGTGAGTCTCGGCACCACCAGGGCCAGGCACCGAGCACACCAGCCTGGCCTTGAGGAAAGTGCTCCATTTGCTCACCAGCACTCGCTGGCCACCAAGATCGTTCTGGGGGTGAGGGTCAGAGTGAGCCTCCAGCTCCATGGGGATGGGCCCCCCTCCTGCTCCTCCACCCTCACCCTTGGAGGGAGAGGCATGGATGCTGCTTTACACCCTTGCCTCATTTTCCCTCCTGCTACTGGTGGGGACGGGTGTAGGAAGGGAGTGCGATGAGGATCTGAACCTCACCGCCTCCTCCCGGCTCTCACCACGCAGACACGGCCGATGCGGCTGACGGTGACACGGCCTGGGCCACCATCGGGTGAGGGCACGGTTTCCGAGAAGAAGAAGTACACCTTGTCATCATCCTGGTCGGAGTTGTCAGCAATCCGGGCGGCCATCACAAACCGCGGGTCTGGGAGGTGACAGGGTGCAGCTGGCTGGGGGAACCTCACAGGGGAGGATGGGAGCAGGGTGGGGGGAGGAGGTACCAAACCTCCGCTGTGGGCTGGAGTTCCAGGGAGTAGAGTGGGGCTGGGCTGTCCCTCCCATCCCCACTCCAGTGCCAGGCTTTCCTGCCTCCCTGTCAGGGCTGGGGGCAATTCCCAGTCAGCCTTGCCCCTGGAAGACCCTGGGCTCACCGTGTAGGAGGTTCTGGTCAGAGTCAGAACGCAAAGCTGGCCGGGGACCCCCACTCCGGAAGATCATGGCCTCGCGCCCCAGGAAGTCAGCCGTGAGGCCTGTGTACAGCTCCCCACCTGGGTGAGAATGGGGCAGAGTCAGGGGAGGAGGGCCAGGCCCCATAGCTGGTCCCAAGCCTTCCCAGTGACATCGGCCAGCACCCACCCTCCTCATGCCCGTCCTGGCCTGGACATCACCCACCTACAGAGGTGCTGGCGAAGGGACTGCTGGGCTCATGCGGGCACCGCCCCCGCCCACTTTCCACACTGCTGGGCTCAAGGTGGAGCACATGCTGGGGGAGAGGGAGGAAGGGAGGGAAGGGTGTCACCTGGGAAAGCAGCCCAGCCCCCCACCCAGGCAGTGGCCATCGCGTGCAGCTGGAGAGTGGGCGGAAGACATCCTCATTCAGGGCCCCGCCAACGGGGTCAGCCTGGCACAAAGATGCCTTTCAGCCCCCTGACCTCTCTGCCCTGAGCCGGGCTCAATGGGAAGTGTTCAGACAGCAGGGCGGAAATGTCACTGCGTCCCAGTCCCTTGCGGGGCCTGTGCTGGGCTCACCTCCCCACGGTGCCCGACTGTGATAAGGGCACAGGTGGGCTGAAAGGCCCCAGTGCCACACGCCAGCAGGTGGGTCCGATTGTGGGGCTGCAGAACCCGGACGAAGTTGGCACACTCCACCTAGCAGGGAAAAGGGGTGCGGTGGGGGTGGGGTGAGGAGGTGTTTACTGTCTCCTTGGTTCCCAGGACTCAGCCCTGCCTGGCTGATCAGCCTTGGGGACCTAGGCTAAGGGTGACATTCTTCACAGACTTTCAAGAGCCCTTAGGATCTGCTCCAAATGCCCCTAGCAAAAGCACCCCTCAGGAGTGGCCCCAGGCTATCTTGGGGGTCAAGCCCTGCGTGTTGGTCATGGCTGGGGGACAATCACTCCTTTTTTTTTTTGTCTTTTTAAAGATTTTATTTATTTACTTGAGAGTGAGAGAGAGAGCATGAGAGCTGAGAGGGTCAGAGGGAGAGGCAGACACCTGCTGAGCAGGGAGCCCAATTCGAGACTGGATCCCGGGACTCCAGGATTATGACCTGAGCCAAAGGTAGTTGCTCAACCAACTGAGCCACTCAGGTGCCTGGGCAGTCACTCCTGACAGCACTCACCAAAGGATCTCTTCCCTTCCGAACACACTCCTCCTTCTGTCCTGGATGGGGTGGCCACAGGACCTGAAAGAGAGCCTGGCTGACTCCTGATCTCACAGCTTGTTTCCCCATCCGGCCTCCCCGCTCCCAGAGGGACCCCCTGCTCCTCCGTCCTGCTCACCTCCCGGGGATCTGGCCATGACTGGTCTAGCCGCAGAGAGTAGATGGCATCACGGCCCCCCAGAAAAAGGCGGTCCCGGTACTCATCCAGGTACATGGCTCGAAGGTCCAGGGAGCCCCGGGGACCCAGAAAGACAGCAGAACGGTTGGCAGACAGGAGATCTCGGAGGGAGCAGATTGGAAGTCAGTGCGCACTGCTCAGCCCACTTCCCCTGCTAAGGTGTGGAGCTGGAGGGCCCCAGCTGTGCATTCACACACACACACACCCTGGAAACATCTGGAAAATGTTTCCAGCCCCAGGCCTGCTGAAGGGCTTCTGGGAAACGGCTCCTGGGAGTGGGTGGGACAGGGGGCTCTGAGCCCTGCTTCCTACCCCTTCATCCATTAGTCCCTTGATCTTTCAGTTAACATCTCCTTCCCATCTGTGCCCATCTGCCCACTCTGGTCCCCAGGGAAGATGGCGCCACCAGCAGAACTTATGGTAGCAAGCTGGGCAAAGTGCTGGGAAGAGCCTAGGGGAAGGCTGAGTAAGTGTGAGCAGTGGGCAAGGCTGACTCAGTGGGACAGGTGGACAGGGGAGAGCATTCCCAGCAGAGCAAACACCTGGCAAAGGCCTGAGTATGGGAAAGGCCGGCTATGGTCAGGTGGAGCCCAAGGCTCTGGTCCAGGGATGTGTCTAAGGAAGACTTTCTCCTCCGTAGACATTGCCTTCCCAGGCCCCAGCTGTTGGGGGTGGCTGGCTGGGGACGCTGGTCCCAGGAGCCGAGGATGCTGAAATAGTTTCCTGGGGTTTGGCTAGGGAGGTAGAGGTAACAGGTGGCCAAAGGGGCGGGCAGCAGGATGTGGTGGGAAGGGGCATTGGCCACCCCTAGGAAAGCCAGGTATCCCACATCTGCCCAAAAGTGGCAAGCCCGCACCCACTCCATCCCCAAACTCATCAACAGCCTCTTCCAGGAAGCCCTCCATGGCTGACAGTACTTTCAAGGGGATTTGCCCTATTTAGGCTTTTTCTTACGGCTTGACTTTGGTCCCAAACCACAGCTCCCAGGACAGGACCACGTTCTCCCCGCCCACCGGACCCAACCACGGACTCCAGAGTAGAGCCATGTCTCCTCTCCCAGACGTTCTAGAGCAGGCTGGGTCTCCCCACTTGGATTGGGGTTCCCAGGGAAGGCGATCACCTATCTGGTTTCCCCAAGAAGTGTCATGGGGCACCCATGTCTCAGGGACATTCCCCGTGGACCATCCCCACAGATTCAGAGAAGTCTGCACCAGCTGCAGCATGGAATACCAGGTTAGAGCCGCGGGGGCACCTCCTGGACCAGGATGGGCCAAGAGGGGAGGCTGTGATCCCCTTTGGGCTGTGAAGAGCCTCTGGGACAGAAAGGGAAGGACAAAGCCAGCACTATGAAGTGGGCTACAAGAGGCAGATGGGAGGTGGGCAGCTCTAGGCTCTGGGGACAGGGCGAGGGATTCCACTGCAGGCTGCTGGCCCAGGCTCTCACAGGTGCCCAGGCTCAGTGCACACCTCCTCCAGACCTGTCCTCTCCATCCCTCCCCATCTCTCCCTGCCCATCCCTACCAAGGCCTCTCAGGGCCTCCACGATTCTCTCCTTTTCTCAGAAGCCCCCTCAAGTTGTCCCCCTGTGTCTCTGCCTTTCCCACCTCCACCCTCCGGGAACCTGCCCCTGCCCTCCTCCCAGGTCCCGCCTCTGGCGGCAGCTGGAGCACCATCTCCGGGAATGACCGTGAAGTCCTTCCCACAGGCTGTGTGGGAGTGACCGCATCCCTCCGGCGGGCAGAAGAGACTGCCCAGGGGCTGGCTGGGCACCCCTGAGCCGGGGATGTCACAGGGTCCCGGGCTCCCACAGACGCGCCCTTGAACAGGGCATGCACTGCTGGTACCTCGGTAGGAGAGCCGCAGGCGGGGCACGCTGGGGCCAGGGCTGGGGCTGCCCCCGTGGAGCAGGAGGCCCCCCAGGAGGCAGCAGATGGCCCAGGCCGAGGGGGCCATGCTGGGGAACCGAGGGCACCACGCTGCTGGCCGAGGTGCCCTGGATCTGCCGCTGGTCGGTGGTTGTAGTTTGTTCCGCCGCCGCCAGGCCTGACTCTTAAAAGGCAGTGGCTCCGCCCCCTGTAGGGCCCAGGAGGCGGGAAGGAGGAGGGAGGAAGGGAGGGAGGGAGCAGCGGGAGGCCCACTCCCCCCTCACCCCCCACCCCCCCCCCCCTTATCCACCTGCTGCCTCTCTCTCCACCCTCATTGGCATGGTTAATGCCTCTGTGTCACATTGGCTAGTTTCCCATTGGGGAGACTTTCCCGGCTGTGGTGTGGGTGGTTTACACTAAATGTCCACAAACCCAAGTCCCCAGGTTCCAACAAAATGTTGTGGAGGCTGGGGGGGGGGGGGCGACACAGCCTGGAAGAAAAGTCAGGGGTCAGAGATCAGAGGTTGCTGGGCTGGCTAGAAGTCTAGCTGAGCTCTCCTTTGCTCCCTGCCTTTCCATTGCCCATGACAGAGACCCCACAACAGAGACAAACTGACTCTGGCCCAGATCCCTGATACCAGGAGGGTCCAGCTCCCTGAAGCCCTGCTTGGCTCCCCAGCTCCCCTGGCAGGGCCTAAGTTGCCTGGGAGGGTCATTCCAGTCCAAAGGACTCCATGTTTTGGGTGGGGGCTTGACGTCTGGCCACACTTCATAGATCTGGGGTTGGCAAGAGAGGAGCCCAGCCTCCTCCACCCAACCCTGTCCCTGTCTGGCCTCCAGGCCCCTTCCCAGCTCACTGGGGCAGAGGACAGGATGCATTCCATGCTCAGGGACTCTCCCATTGTCCCCCAGCCCTGCAGATCCACCAGAGCCCTAGGGCCCAGAGTGTCACCAAGGGAGTAGTGGGTTCTTCCTTGAGTTCCCCTTTGCACACAGACACTATACCTATGTCCCTCTGGAGTGAGGGTGGAGGTAGGACACTTGCCCCATCCCCCATTCCCTCTGCCCTGAGCACTGATTCAGGGGCAGGCAAGCCACAGAAGAGGGACAAAGGAGAGATAAGCCTGAGGGATTAAATAGGGGCAAGTGAGGGGACCTTCCTATGCCCCCCATCCCACAGCAGCCCCTGTCTCTGCCCCCTGCCCCAGGCTGCCATTCCATCCCACCCTAGAGCCTTCATTCAGAATCTGAGGCTCTAGACACTAAGATCTCAAACTTCAACCAGAGTTGGAACTCCAAGGATCCTATATATTCCTGCAAGTTAGTCCTCCCAGATGGACCAGCCTGAGCTCTTCGATAGTGGTCAAGAAACTTGGGGTCATCAGAGAAGGAAGGACCTGGCCCAGGTCACACTGCAGGCTGACAACAGGCCCTGCTCAGCCCTGCCCCTTCCTGGGACTCTTTTTTTTATTTTCTTCTGGGACTTCTAGGGTACTGGGATCCTTCCTCCCCCACCCCATCTCATCCCTGGAAGGGAAACAGGTTGGCTCCTTGAGTCAGCATGAGAGGGACCCAGGGACCTGGAACCCTGTCTCCCTGTCTCCATCACCCCCTGCCACCACATACATGCCTCCCCCAGGGGGTCCTGACCTGGCATTGGGTGAAGGGCAACTCAGGGAGGGTAGGGACTAGCATCAGCCCACCCCACCTCTGGCTTCTCCAAGCAACTTGGCCAAAGCCCTCCCATTTCTGGGCCTCAGTCTCCTCCTTCCATAGCTGGGGAGCAGCCAGCCAGCTTGGGTGCAGGCAGGCTCCACACTGGTGAGGTGTGCCTGTGCAGGGGCTGTCATGGGCCCTCAGGAGGGTGGAGCCCCTCTGCCTCCAGCTCCCTGGGGAGATGTTTCAGCCTGCAGACTGGGCTGAGGGCCAACGTCTGGCTGAAGATTGAGCTGGACAACACCTCAGCTAGCATGTGGCCACCAGCTGTCAGCAGGAGGCCCAACAACTCCTCAGTCTACCAGCTCGCCCTGGGGGTCTCAGCTCAGCCAGCCCCCCCACCCCCCTCAGCTGGAGCTGCAGGGAGGCCTGGGTGTATTGGAAGCGGATGTGCTGGGCAGCTCACTCCACACTGCAGAAAAACGGCCTGTTGCTGGGGCTGGGAGCCTGAGCGCTACTGTTAACTTATTGTATGGCCTCAAGCAGCTCTCCTCCCTCTTTGGGCCTCATTTCCCCGGTCAGGGAAGGGGCTGAGGATCTCCTGTGAAAGCCCCTGCTTGTTGGCCGAAACTTGGAAACAGACCCCAAGTGTACCCTTGATACCCACTGATCAATGGGTCTAGCCACAGGCATCTTGTGCCATCTAATGGACACAGAGGGAACTGCAGGAGGTTCCACTGTGTCAGACCCTGGGCAGGGCAGTGGGGCCACCCCCAGAAACCAAAGCCTCTTGGGGCAGCAGCAGTAACCAGACAACCGTACTACAAAAAGGCAGGAGCAGCAGGAGACTCCAGTGATTGCTTCTGATCAAGAAATCAAGGGAGACTTCATGGAGGAAGCCCTATCTAGGCGAAGGATGACATAGCCCAGAAAAAATGGAGGGGACTGAACACAGCAGCACAAAGTAGGTGATGCACACGGGGGATCTTAATGCTGGGTGCCGGTGGGAGCTTGTGAGCCCTTGGCTGTGCTCATGTGTGGTGTGCGTGCTCGTTGGATGCCTCTCATTCTTCCCCAACCAACCTCATTCTGGAAAAGAGACACTGGGAAGATTACACAGACTCCCCTCCCTATGGACCCTCCCCCTGGCCCAGCCTCCCCATGTAACTAACCTCTTGATAGTGGCTCAGCCATTCTCCTTTTTGGTTCTTGGAAAGCTTATCAGAGTTTCTCTCTTCTCCTTTCCCAATCCCAACAGCAGCCCACGTCCTCCAGGTGCCCTGCCTCTAAATCCTCCTCACCAACAACCACCTTCTCCTGCCAGGCCTCAGCCACTGTCCTCATCCTCCAGCTCACCACTGATAAGGATGTGACCTCCGGCATCTCCATTCAGAATCCCTTCCCGTGGACACTACAGTTCTTCCCTTGTGCCTTCAGCCTGATTCCCCTTGCCCAGCTTGGATCCAGGCATTAAAACATTCCCCAGAGACCTGTAGCCTCTCACCTTTTGCAGCCTCACTCCTGCCTCACGCATCACCCTTTGCCAGCCTCACTGGGTCCCCTCCTCCCGCCGCACGCATTCCCTACCCCACCTTTAAATGAGCTTCCCTATTTTCCATGTCTCCCCGCAGCTCCGGCGCATTTCCTGTAAAGTTGTACCAGTACTGTCCATGCCCGCCGGCTCCCCTTTATCTCACCTCACTCCTTTGGTCCTCTCCAATCAGACTCCAAGAAAACCCTCATGGCCACATGGTCAAGACCTCCAGGGGCCTCCAGGTCCCTACCCTCAGGGCTACCAGCTGATTTCAATGTCCCCACCCTTCCCTCCTGGCTCCCAGGACTCCTCATTCAGCCAGGGTCTCTCCCATCCCCCTGGCCACACCTCCTCTCCTGGACTACCCACATGGGATGGCCGGTGTCCACCTGTCTATACTCTGTCTCCCAGGGGCCTCACTGGGACCAGGGCTGGAAAAGCCCTTCTTACTCAGGACACGTGACTTTATAGTGCTCTCTCTGCCCCCTCACTTAGCTCCAGCCCTGCCTGGACATCCTCACCACCCTGTCCCAGAGGCATCACAACTTGGACATGTACAGAAGATTCGCCCTCTCTTCTGTGACTGTCCCGCCAGAAACGCACCTTATCCAGGATCCCAGACCACTCCTGCCTCGTGGCCACTGCGTCTCCATAATCCCCATTCCAGCACCACACTGGTTCCCTCACTGCATTCATCACCCTCTTGTCTTCCTGAGCTGATGGTCAATTTCATGCAATTAGGGAGAGGGCCTCCCTCTGAACGGTTGCAGCATCCGGCCCATGCCAGGCATAGGGTAGGGATGTGACTAGGGCAGGTGGGCCCATGGTGGCCCTGTCTCCTCTCCCAGGATGTCGTTGCTCCGAAGTGTAATGTGCAGGTCCTTGAGTTCTCCAGCTCCCGAGGGCAGGCCTGAAGGGACCCCGCCGCTCTCCCGACAGCTACCATGGCTCTGGCCTCTGCTGGAGGCATCTCCAGAATTCTAAGATTGTCTCCGGAATGCTGGGCCTGTCTGGAAAATGCCAAGGCCAGGGCACAGGTGGAGAGGCCTCGGAGTGGCTGGGCGGAGCAAGGACAGCTGCTGGCATTCTGGCTGGAGCCTGTACACCATTGCCAGCTGTCGCTCCTGCGAGCACCACTACTGACACCGCCATGTCCTTGCTGCCCCCCTTCCAAGGCCAGCACCACTGCTCTGACCCCCACTAAGTTGAGAACCACCAAGCCTCACACTTCCATTCCATCAGGAAGGGACAGTGGGCTGCTGGAGCCTCCAAGGTTCAAGGGAACTGGAAATTACGCTGGTGTGGACCTGGTGTATCAGACAGAGCCCCAGGCTGGGAATCCCATGGCTCTGTTGGTCGCCAGACTCACTGATGACCTTGACAGGTCCCTGCACCTCTCTGGGCCCCTCACCTGGCAAATGGGTGAATGAATGGAGAGCAGATGGTGTGCTCCTTAGTCCCGGGCAGTCAGTGCTGCTAGCATGAAATACAAGTGCTATAGCCCACTGAGCCCCCATAGCACTCTGCTTCTCTGCAACTGGAGCTGAGAAGGAGCTGGGCTGCCATGCCAAGTGGCCTCCAGGGCCTAGCAGGGTGCTCTGCTCTCTCCAAGCACAGGACCTCTCAGCTGCCAACTGGCGACCAAAGCCACAGCCCCCAGGAGCCTGTTCACTGTGGATTTCTGGGCCACCACCAAGTCCAAATGCTGAAACTCTGGAGATGGGGCCTGGGCATCAACAATCCTAGAAAGGAGCCAGTGAGTCATGGAACATGGTCATCTTGAACCCGATCTAAGCCCGCTGGCAGAAGATGGTGTAGGGGGACAGGTGGAGCTCAGGCAGGAAATGGACATCAGAGCACCCACAGCCCCCTGGGGAATGAAAGCCAGACAGCAGGCATCCAGGGAGCAGAGCTTTAATCGCATCCCCTACGACAGGGCTGGGGGAGGCAGTCACGGAAGGCCCACCCCCTCCTTGGGAGGGTCGACAATACACCCAAGCTCACATCCTGGGGGCCCCAGACCCTTGCCCCCACCCCAGGGCCCGGCTGGAGTTGGAAGGTGGCACCGGCAGCTCCGGGCGAGGGCTGGTGTCTACTCCACCCCTTTCATGAACTCCAGGAACTCTGTGGAGAGAGGAGCAGGCCCAGGTCAGAGAAGGGATCTGGCCAGGTGTGGGCAGCAGGGGCCCGGCACAGCAGCACCCCCTCACCGTCATAGTCAATGCGGCCATCGTTGTTCTTGTCACCATCCTTCATGAGCTCCTCGATGTCATCTTCTGTGATGGTCTCGCCCGTAGCCTGAAGCATCACCTTCAGCTCCTCCAGGTCTATGTAACCGTCAGCATTTCTGGGTGGAGGGGCAGGGTGGGCAGGGGAAGGGGGAAGTGACCTCAGAGCTCCTGGTGCTGGCTAGATGAAGGGAAGAGGCAGCCCCACCCATGACCCCAGGAGGCAAGGCGGGGCTGCTGGGAGGCGGAACATCCCATTCTCCCATTGCACAGAGTGGGAGACTGAGGCCTTGAGGTCACAAGACTGTCCCCTTTCCCTGGGGTCGGGGTCAGAGGTCCAGAGATGCGCACTCACTTGTCAAACATGCGGAAGAGGTCCGACAGCTCCTCCTCAGACTTTCCCTTGCTGTCGTCCTTCATGCACCGGACCATCATGACCAGGAACTCATCGAAGTCCACTGTGCCGCTGCCTGCAAGGGGCGTGGCATGGTCATCGGTGAGGGATGGCTAGAATGATCTCGATGCTGAGCCCAGGTGCTGTCCCTACACGCACCCTTATAGCAACCCCATGAGATGAGTGTGGTCGTCATGCCCATTTCATAGATGACATGACTGAGGCTGAGAGAGGCTAACGGGTTCCTTCAAGGGCACAGAGTAATGAGTGGCAGAGCCAGGACTCGGGTCCCAAGCAAGCTGAGGCTGAGGCGGGTCTGGGGCCGGGGTGAGGGGGCTGGTAAGAGGGCTCACCATCCTCATCCACCTCGTCAATCATCTCTTGCAGCTCCTCAGGGGTGGGGTTCTGGCCCAGCATCCTCATCACCTTGCCCAGCTCCTTGGTGCTAATGCAGCCATCCTCGGCGCCCAGCACAAAGATGTCAAAGGCTGCCTTGAATTCTGTGTCCGAAGGCATGGGGAAAGGGAGGGGAGATGGTTGGGGAAGTTACAGGGTGGCCAGGGCTCAGAAGCCGGGACCCCAGAAGGCCAGACTTCTGGGGCTACCTGCCAATTGCCCATTTCCCTCCAAGACCTCTGAGATCATAGTAAGAGGGACCCCAGCCTCTGGGGTCCTTATGCTCTCCCAGCCCGGCACCACTGTACCCCCACATGTGTTGGGGCACTCACCATTTTTCTGCTCTTCTGTCAGCTGTTCTACCTAGAGAGGAAAGGAGGTCTCAGGACTCAGATTCAGGACTTAGCTGCTGTTAAGGAAATCAACCCATTCCATAGATGGGGAAACTGAAGGCAGGAAAAGGCAGGGCATTCCCAGGTCACAGTCCTCACTCCTCCCTCCCTACCCACCAAAGCCCTGAGGTGACCTAGCTGGCCTCACTGAGGCCGGGCTTAGGTCCAGGGTGACAGGTGGGTGCCCCCTCCAGGGCCAAGGTGACCCTGAGTAACAATAGTCAGTGACCACTCAGTGCCCTTTTGGCCCCCCTGCTGAAATCCAAGCTGGGTGGCCTGAGGGACAGCTGTCGCTCAGGTTGGGACAATAAAACCAGTGTGGGGATAGGCAAAGCCATCCACTGTAACCTGACCGGGATGGCCACTGGGCTATTTTTAACGGGGAACAAAGTTAAACCTGGTGATTGTTCTGGGGACTCTGGCATGCAGGGGGTGGGGCAGTGTTATCTGGCCCCCTGGCCTGCTGGTGCCTCAGGAGCCAAAATTAGTCCCCAGCCCCACCAGGCCTTGTATGGGCACAGGGTGGAGGGCTGCCCTCCCCCAGCTCCATGGACTCTTACAGGATAGGCAGGGACAGCCCCAGAGCCAGCTGTAGCTCCTTCCTGCCTAGGAGTGGAGCTGCACTCCCAGGGCTGAGGGAGGAGTTCCCTTGGGGACAGTTGTCTGGGCCGAATGTCCTTGGCTCTGGGGCAGGGGGAGGTCAGCAATACCCCCCCCCCCCCCGCCCCCGACTCCTGGGAGGGACTAGTATCTGAAGCCCCTCAGTGACTCTAGGATGCTGCAGGGACTTGGGGTGACTACTCTCCAGCACTCACCCCTGGCTAAACCACTGAGCCCCAAGCCTTCTACGCCTAATGGGGGCTGCAGCCCCAGTTCTCTATTCCTTTTCTCCTGATTCTCCCCCATGCCCAGGGCTTCCCTGCCTACCTCAAACTTCTAAGCCCCTTCTCCAGCTCAGGATTCTGGCTCTTCAGCCCCCTCCTCAAGCTCCTGTCCCACCCTCCACAGCATCTGCAGCCTTCAGAAGAACTGGAGGTAGGTGGGGGATTATAAGTGTGAGAAGCAGAATGTGAGGGGCAGGAATGGGGAGGGGGGACAGGGAGATAGCAGCAGAGATTAAGAGGGGCAGCTGGGAGGAACAAAGAGATGGAAAGAGTCTGAGAAAGGCAAAGATCCAGAGACCACAGAGACAAGTGAAGGAAGATGTGACTAGAAGACAGTGACACAGACTACAGACACTTGGAGACAGGAGCAGACATGATGCTAAAAGCGGGGACTTCCTCCACTCACCACTCACCTAAAAGCTCCTCTCCAGACCCTGAACCCCTGACTCCTTCCACACCCTGGAACTGGAATGCCCGATCCACCATCGCCTTGAAGGCCAGGGCTGAAAGTTGCATGGGCCCTCTCCTGGGTCCCCCACCACCTTCGTGGGATGACCTCACCCC
>ML110466.1:10619-34301 GCA_003697995.1 Taxidea taxus jeffersonii
GAAGCCATTGAAAAGAATGAGGTCTTGCCATTTGCAACAACATGGATGGACCTAGAGGATATACTGCTAAGTGAAACAAGTCAGTCAGAGAAAGATAAATACCATATGATTTCATGCATATGTGGAATTTAAGAAACAAAATAAAGAAAAAAGGGAGAAACAGAAAAATAGACTCAGTTGCCAGAGGAAAGATGTGGGGGGGGCCAGTGGGGTGAAATGAGGAAGGGGATTAAGAGTACATTTATGATGAGCACTGAATAATGTACAAAACTGCTGAATCATTATATTGTTTATCTGAAACTAATAAACACTATGATAAAATTTTAAAATTGTAGAATTAAAAAATAGCAAAAGTGAAAATTCAAGATGTATAGCATCTTAAAAGAAAAAAACACACACAACACAAACACTGAAAAAATGACTTAAAATTTCACTAATAAGTGATCAACTCTTTTCTCACCAAAAATCAAAACTATCAATATAGCAAAAGTTCTCAGCAAAGGGACCATCTTGAGGTGTAAGCTTTATCTATTTATATTTTTAATACTTCCTTTTTCTGAAGATATGTGTGTGTGTGAGAGAGAGAGAGAATAGATACATTTTTGATTGATTAAGGAGGGAGATGATTTTTAAAAGAGAGGAGAAGGGGGGTTTCCTGGGTGGCTTAGTTGGTTAAGCATCTGACTCTTAATTTCAGATCAGGTCACTATCTCAGGGTTGTGGGATTGAGCCCTGTGCTGGCTCTGCACTGGGCATGAAAGCTACTTAAGATTCTCTCTTCAGGCACCTGGGTGACTCAGTAGGTTAAGTGTCTGCCTTGGGCTCAGGTCATGACCTTGGAGTCCCAGGATCCAGTCCCACATAGGGCACCCCACTCAGCGGAGGGCCTGCTTCTCACTCTACCCCTCACCCCACTTGGCTCTCTCTCACTCTCTCTTTCGAATGAATAAATAAAATCTTAAATTAAAAAAAAATTCTCTCTCTCCCTCTGCCCTTTCTCCCCATCTCCAGGTGCTCTCTCACCCTCTCTCAAAAAAAGACTGAGAGAGAGAGAAAAGGGAGGAAATGATGAAGATGAAAAACAAACAAACAGGAGAAAAGAGAAATAGAAGTGATCAATTGAGAGAGTAAAAAAAAAAAGAGAGGTGTCTGTGGGAGTCCTCTGATTTTGGTAAGCATTCTGCTTAAACTCCTTCTGTGACTTTTATTCCTGCACAAAAGTTTGGACTCCTTCATATAAGTGATCTGTTCTCTGTCTATCCCCAGCCTTGCCTCTCGATTCTCCCCTATTCCCACAAAATAGTCTCCAATTTTCTTGAACTACATGAATGACCTTGTTTTTGTTGACATTAGTTTGCTTGCTTCCTATGTTCAGCTGACTGCCTTTCACAAGTACAACTCATGTAACACCTGCTTAAGGACAGCTTCCTTTCTTCCAGCTGCAACTGACCCTTGTTCCTTTATGCTCTCATGTCATGCTGTGCAAGCATAATGTTTATGACACCACTTTCGCTGTCCTGTACATCACTCCTACCACATCTATGAGTTCCATAAAGAGATACAGTATCTGATTTACAAATTCTGGCCCAGAGTAAGTGTTCAATAAATGTTTGTGAGTATGTGGATAAGTGGATGAACGGGTGACTGATCTGATAATAATAGTTTCTTATTACATATTACCTTATATTTTTGATCCTGTCCATAAAATGGCTAATTACATGGTCAATGAATGTAATTAAGCATCTGGAAGGGTGAATTAATCCTTCACAATCTGCCTGTAACTTTATCACCAGCCAAGAGAGTGAATCCATCAAGTTTAAAGGGGAGGTGCATTCAAAGACTACTGTGAATCCAGAATTGATTTCTGAAGCATACACGTCTATCTTGTTTTAATTTTAATAAAAAAGAACTGGTAGGAGAGACTCCAGCTAACACCATTTCCCACAAAATAACATGCAGCAGTAAGTCAGAAAATATAAAGTGACCTAAGAAATGTGCAGTCTTATTGAAACCTGCCACACTAAAGAGGCCGCCCTCAGGGTCTACTGTCTAAATCCATGTCTTTGAGAGTTTGGGATGCACAGGCAGCAAGACTCGGTCCTGAACTCTGGCACTGACATTCCCCCCATGTATCCCAGTGTCCAGGTGAGTCCTACGTTATTATTTATTGGCTAAAGGTCTGTCTAAATATTTATGTCCTAACTTTTTTCTCAGGAAGCACTCTACATTATGTTTCAGATTTCTCCACAACAACTTTAATTCCTATATGTCCATTCATCTCTGAATCCTACCAGTTCAGGGAATTTCCCAGACCTCACATCCTAAAGCACTCCTCACTGCAGCTCAGAGCTACATAACTTGCTTCTAATGAAGCTTTTGATTATTATTAAAAGAAGCAGGGAGTAGAAACAGCAGCAGCAGAAGAAGCTGTGAGTGTTGGTGGCAATGCACAAGCAATAACCTGGTGATATTCCTGTTATCATCAACATGCTGAATATTTTCCTTCATCTTTTAAACTCTAACCTGAACTGTGGATTTGTTTTCTATGTCTTTCTATTGAGACCCACAATTACTTCAGTGCATACTTCTCTTGTAAATTATTTATATTGTTAGCTATTTTTGCATGTGAAAATTTCTTTTCCCCAATAAAAAGTGAAATAATCAAAAGTAAATAGAAAATTATCACTATCCAAATGTTCCAAATTGTTCATTGCTTTTTTTTTTCTACTAATCTTGATTAGTTCAAAATGATCAAATGTTTATGAGGATATATACAAACTTTCATCTTCTAATTCCTTGGATGAATCTTCCCCTTATTACTTCTTTATTTTTTATTTTTTTAAAGATTTTATTTATTTGACAGAGAGAGAGCACAAGTAGGCAGAACAGCAGGCAGAGGGAGAGGGAGAAGCAGGGCCCCCCCTGAGCAGGGAGTCCTATATGGGGCTCAATCCTAGGACCTTGGGATCATGACCTGAGGCGAAGGCAGCCATTTAACTGACTGAGTCACCCAGGCGCCCCTACTTCTTTGTTTTTTAAATACAGGTTAGAAATAACTGAAACAAACAGGACATTTTTCAACTCTTTACTCTAATTTCTATTAGATTTTCTAAAGAATTCTAAATTTCTTAAACTAATTTTGACATGCTTATAATAACTGATATTTGTGACATCTGACCAATTGAAATAGTCTTTTGAAAAATTATTTTTTAATGTCAGTTTACTTATTTATTTTATATTCCCCCACTTCCAGAAACTTTGAAATCATTATAGAATATATTCTTAGGAATTTTTATCTGGATATTATTTGTATATTTCTAGAAGTCTTTTTAAGGAGATTCCCTATGAATACATTCCCTATCCCTGAAAAGTCTATGATCCATGCAATAATATCCAAATATGTCGTTCATGCCCTTGAAGAAGTTACAAGCATAAAATGAATATTTCTCTAATGTCTGTCCAAAGGAAAAAGAATCAAAGATTGGAAATTCCATAGCAAATTCACATACTGAATTTATATTTTTTTGACCCGTGGAAACCAAGTTTCTGTGTATTCCTCTCATGAATTCTGTGAGAACAAGAAGGATTAAAGCATATTACAAAGAAACATAATGTGATCCTGGCAGTGAGGAATCACTGAAAGTCTCATTTCTGTTTTCCCTGCGCCTTGCTAATGGACTCTTCTCACTGGTCCTGACCTGTGTCCTGTAAGATTCTGTGATCTACCACACAAGTTACGATGCCTTCTACAAACCAATCCTTCTGTGAGATTACAGATGTTACTTTAATTATTTTAAATCCACTGATTTGCAAACTTCAAATGGCTTTCTCTACCCTTGAATAATGAATCTTCTAAGGCACCGCACTATATAACTCATCCAAAAAGCACATTTTTATCAAGAGAGACTCATGCACATGAAACAGTTTTATTTCCAGAGGAGGGTTCTCTAAACCTGACATGGCTGATAGAATATCACCATCTTCATTCCTCCCCCACTCCTACCTACACCCACAACTCCACAAGCATGAAACCTAGAATACCTCCAGGGTCACACTTAGATTTCCTTAGAGCTTCAAGGACAATGGAGTAGAAAATTCAGTACTCTATAAATAAATTTGGGTAAGTAGAAATAGCCAGGAGAATTTATCTGAGCCAAAAGTATGGGACATGGAAAGAGAACAACAACTCTGTTCTTAGTGAGTATTCAAAAACCTTCAAGGCACAGTCCAAAGCAGTGTACCTAATAATCACTGTCCAAGTCATTCTAGCCCCTCCTGGAATATGCTATGATCCAGGCACACAAAAAACAAACAAACAAACAAACAAACAAAAAAACAACTTCCTATAAATCAGGGTATAATCTACCCATATAGAACAACCCATGTAGCCAAAAGTTTTAACTTTCCTCTGCTAAAGGTTAGCACCTGGGAGGTATTCAAAAAATGTCTGTTGAACTAAAAAGGAGAGAGAGTATCCTTATAATTCTGGAATTGCAGAAGACTATCAATTTTAATTTTATCTCACTTACCTGACCCAACAACAACAACAAAATGGAGACAAGAAAATGAAATTTAAATGCAGTATCTTCAGAAATGCCTGTATCATTTTAAAAATCTATCCTTGTGATATCCTGTAGTTATTACTGAGATATCACTAGAGTAAATTAGAGCTGTTCCAGCACAAATGTCAGCTCTCAGTGGCCAAACTATACTTTGGTGACCTAATAGTCCTCAGTTCATTCACCTCGGGAATTCTGCCTTAGAATCCCCATGGTCTGAAGAAAGATGGAATGTAGAAGTTTATAGAGTAAAATGAAATTAAAGGAAAACAAATATTCGTGCAACCAAGCACATCTGGGGAATCCTTAAAGGAGAATCACTATTTCCAGGCAGTAGGATGTTACAAAATACCTGTGAATTTGATCTCAGTGAACAGGAGATAGCTATTAACACATTCAGTAAGCACACTTTAAATTCTATTGTGAAGCATATTAACAAAAAGGCTGAAGTGAGAAAGTTTGCACATGAATTCTCAATCTAATAAAGTTAAGTCTCAGGCAAAATAAGTTGACCAAGGTCACCCTGTTGATTTTATGTGACCAATATTCAAATCCAGATGTGTCTGATTTCAGAGATCAAGACATGAACCACTATACTGTACTGTGTCCCTTTTATGTCATCCTTATAGCATATCAACAGGGGTTCATAAGTGTAGATAGCTTAAAAAATAAGTTTAGGTATGTTTTAAATTTTGTGATCAATATGACAAATATCTCATCACATACTTCTGACTTGATAGATTGAAAATGAGAACTTACAACACATGATTCACTTAAGGTAGGTAGCAGAGAACTCACCTAACTCTGGGATTCTGCCCTAACACCAGGCATAATAATAAATACCTAGAATGGTGTTCAGAAATCTAAATAAGTAAAAAATTCAACCTCACACACCCTTAATCATGGGAATTTAACTTTAGAATAAGAATTACTTTCAAACACATGATTTCAGCTGAAATAAATATGCAAATTTAATTGTTGTCAATGAAATTGCTATTAATCATTTTGTGTTTATGAACTATTACACCAAGTTCTTCATAAAGCCTAGTTTGTGGAGTTTAAAAGTAGCTGAGAAACTTTATGCATTAATTATTTAAACACTCACAGGCACAGGTAGGATATAAAGCTGAATGTGATTTTTAAAGTCATGTTTATCCAAAGTAAATGACCAAGCAAGTAATTAATAATATAATAGAAATAGAAATAGTAATATAAGTTAGTTCCCAAAAAATGACTGAAATGTTAATTTTTTTTAAATTTTAAAATTTTAAAATTTTAATTTTAATTTTTTGAAAAAGATTTTATTTATTTATTTGACAGAGAAAGAGCACAAGCAGGGGGAGACAGAGGGAGAAGGAGACGCAGGCTCCTCGCTGAGCAGGGCGCCAAATGCAGGACTCAATCCCAGGACCCTGAGATCATGACCTAAGCCAAAGGCAGACACTTAACCTTCTGAAACAGCCAAGTGCCCAACCTGTTTGAAATTTTTAACTAATTAAATTGTGAGAATGAAAGAACAGAGTATACATTTATCAGCTTCCATGAAATTATTATTGTAGTTAGGGAGTAAGATTTCTGTCATCAGAAGAATTAGAGCAAAAATTAATAATCAGTCATCTGACAGAATTGCCATAGGGTAAAATTATACTAGATAATTTTTTTTATATTATTAGATAACTTCTAAAGTCTTTTCCTACAAAAAGATTTATGAGTCATCAATATAACTTCTTTTTTAAAAAAATTTTAAAAATTATTTATTTATTTGCCAGAGAGAGAGAGCACAAGAAGGGAGAGTGGCAGGCAGAGGAAGAGGGAGAAGTAGGCTGCCTGCTGAGCACAGAGCCTGACATGAGGCTCGATCCCAGGACCCCAGGATCATGATGCAAACAGAAGGCAGATGCTCAACCAAATGAGCCACCCAGGTGTCCCAATATACCTTCCTTTACTGACTAATTTGGAATATATATTTATAATAAAACAGTAGTCGAAAGTAATTTACTCATTATTCATTACTGTTGAGCTACAAAAATATATTTCAATAATCATCGATTTAAATATTTGTCAGATTAACTAAATGGCAGTTTTATAATCCACCCATTCAATACTACAAAAAAAAAAAAAAGGAGAAGTAGAAAACCTGGTTGATAAGCCAATTATTTGATGTCCATGATATTGTTTCATGATTTTTCCTTTAGTGCTCACGGTTCTTGGTCATACAGCTTTGAAGAATGAAGAGGTAGACTAGGCAAAGAGTGGTGGGCAGCAAAGCAAAGTTTATTGGGCGATAGTACAAACCTCCCAAAGAGGAAGGGGACCCAAAAAGGTTGCCATTGGAGTTTCCCAGTCTAGGAGTTTCTAATGAGCTCTTTTGAAAAACTGTCTTAAGCAACCAGGGTGTGCTAATACATGCCAATCAGGGTTTTGATAAGCCACCGTCTACCTATGGTTAATGCTCACGTGCTGATGGTCTTACCAAAGCTGCAAAACAGGATGGTAGAGCTATTTTGTCTTAGCTGTCCTGACTCTATGTTTTCTTGTTGGAGACCCTGGTCCCGACCACCTAAAGTCCAACCCATTCTTAACGATATTAAACAGATTTGTTTGACCGAATGAATTAGTTAGTATTAAATTGTGAAAGCAGCCCTAAACATAATGCTCCATGCACACTTATGCCTTTTAGAGTGAGAAATGTCATAGGAATGCTTATAAATAAACAGAATCGATGTGGGGGTGGACAGCATGGGTTCATTCTTTAAGACACTAATGTTTACTGACTATTTTCTGCTTGTTAACAACAACAAAATGTTTTTGCATGTTAACATCTTGTGCTGAGTTTAGAATATTCTCTATGGAGGCCAGACTTGTGCTTTCATGATTCAAGGTCTTCACAATTTTGTGATTGTCTATTGAGCTGAACATTTTCCCATCTATTGACAGGAAAAAATGTTATTGTCTATTGAGCTGCAAATATTCCTGAAATATTGAGATATCTATTGTAAAATTGGCTTCCCTATATTATGTCCAGAATCCAACTGAGATGAAAATATGTTACTTCAAAATATGTATATTTTAGGGGCGCCTGGGTGGCTCAGTGGGTTAAGCCTCTGCCTTCGGCTCAGGTCATGATCTCAGGGTCCTGGGATCAAGCCCTGCATCTGGCTCTCTGCACAGCGGGGAGCCTGCTTTCTCCTCTCTCTGCCTGCTTCTCTGCCTACTTGTGATCTCTCTCTTTCTCTGTTGAATACATAAATAAAATATGTATATTTAAAAGATGTATTTATTTATTTGAGAGAGAGAGATTTATTTGAATGTGGGGGGTGGGTGCAGAGGGAGAGGGAGAGAGAGACTCTCAAGCAGACTTCCCATTGAGCAAAGCATGGAGCTGATGTGGGGCTGGACTTCAGGACCCTGAGATCATGACCTCAGCCAAAATCAAGAGTCAGATGCTTCACCAAGACTGAGCCCCCCAGGTACCCCTTCTTCAAAATATTTTTAAATATCTACCTAGCTTATTCAATCAATATTTACACATATGTGATAAAAGAATTTCAAAAATTTGAAAGAGTGTTAAATTCCTCGGTCCTTCTCCAGTTCCCCAGAATAATCCCTGTTGAGTATGTTCTTTTGCATCCCTTGAAAAGGTTTCTATGCATATACACTACATCCCTTTTTTAGATACAAAAAGAATCATGCCATGTATATTGTGGAATTATTTTTATTTATTTATTTAATTGACAGACAGAGATCACAAGTAGGCAGAGAGGCAGGCAGAGAGAAAGGAAGGGAAGCAGGCTCCCTGCCAAGCAGAGAGCCTGATACAGGGCTTGATCCCAGGACCCTGGGATCATGACCTGAGCTGAAAGCAGAGGCTTTAACCCACTGAGCCACCCAGGTGCCCTGTGGAATTATTTTTAAGAAATTATTCTAAGAACTAAGCCTGGTAAATTGGGAAACCCAGGAAATTAAGACATTAATATCTAAAATTCCTACAAAACGTAAACATGTTTGGAAGGGCCTTCAAATCAGGGTGGGAACTGTGCTATAGATAAAAATGAGTTCTAAATGGAAAGGCTGCAGAGGACAGATTAAGGCCTAAATGCACAGTATTCTAAGCAGCTATATAGTAACAGAAGTAGAGGCATGAGGGAAAGATTGCTAATAATCCAGCTGTAAATTGAAAGACAAGATGTGAATTACCAAAGAAGGCAGAAAAAAAGTTACACTGTATCTATCTTTTTCAAAGGACTTTCAGACTTTATCTAGCCCCATATTAAAGAACCACACTGTTTCGTTGTTGGATTGGTAGTCTTCCCACACTTTAGGAATGTCTTGATTTTGGAGAAGAGCTGTGCTTATTTGAGAATTGGTTTGCGTGTGTTTTCCTGGTGTAATTGGTCTGCTTGATTTTCTTTTTAAATAATTTCTAGAGTTACTTGTGGTAATAAATATTTCCTCCAAATTAATTTTGTATTTCAAGTTCATTTTTGAAAATAAATATTAAATTATTTTCAAATTGCTTCTGTGCTTATGTTGATTTGTTCACCCTCAATTAAAATATGATGAAGTTATGCTTTCTTTATTTGAAACTATTAGCTAATATTTCAATTACCATATTTTCTTCAAAGAAATTATTCTGGACTTACTTATTGATTTTACTGTGAATTTGGTTTTAAATTGATTAATATTTACTTTTCTATACATTATATTCTGCCATGTTGCATGGGTTTACTATCCTATCCATCACTTACATTCCAAAGTTAAAAAAACATTTATAATATTTTGTTCATTCTCACTTGGTTTGTGTTAAAAGTTGAAGAGCTATAAAATTTTCTCTAAGCGATATTTTATCCACAGTCTAAAGGTCCTGGTGACTACCATTATCATTGTTATTATGACACAGATTACATAAAAATTTTAGTTGCGTTTGATCAAAATTTGTAAAAAATGTATTTTTTATTGATTCCACTGATCTCCTCTCTTACCATATAAATTATATTTAAAAAAAAATCTTTGGCAGTTGCCCTAGACTTAATGTCCATTTGTAATGAATCTAAATGCACTTTCAAATAATACTGTACTGTCTCACATGTACTACACGTACCTTATAACACAATATTCTCAATTCTTCCCTTTGTTACCTTTGTGACACTGGTACCATTCATACATCTGTATGTTATAACCACCCATACACTATTACTTCTATTGCCTTAAAAGGTGGAGGAGGGGAGTTATTCTTAAATCAGTTAAGAATAAGGAAAAACATTTCACTCTATCACTTATTCCTTCTCCAGTGCCTTTCATTTTTTAAATGTATATCCAAGTTTCTGGACTCTTTCATTTTCTTGCTGCCTGAAGAACATTTTAAAGCATTTATTTCAGGATAGCTTTTCTGATAATGGAATCCTCCAATTTTTGTCTTTAAAGCTTGTTATTTCTCCTTTACTTTGAAGGATGATTTCACTGGATATAGAATTCCACTCCACTCTTTTTGTTCGCATGGTTCTAACAAGAAGCTCACTGTGATTGGTATGATGTCCTTTCCACCTTTGCTTTCGTTCAAGATTTTTCTGTTTGTCTTTTAATTTCTGCATTTGTATTTGATAAGCCTACATGTGGGGCTTTGTTCTGTTCTGTGTTTATCATTTTTCGTCTTCTCTTGGCTCCCTGGATCTAGGGTTCTTTTATTGTGTTTTGACAGTCCTCACCCATTATTACCTCAAGTATTTCTTCTGCTCTGTTCTTTTTTTCTTCCCTCTTTGGCCATCCACTAACACAAACAAAACATCTCTTTTTATTGTCCCACATTTTTGGTTGTTCTCTTCTGCTTTCCTTTTCATTCTCTTTCTCTTTGCATTTCAATTTGGGCATCATGAAGCTCATTCCTTCGTTCCTTGGCTATGTCGAGGCCTAATTTCTCCAGTACATTTGTTTTATTCTCCTCTCTTGACACTGGGCCTCCCTACACATTCTTCCTCAGAGAATCTGTGACATGCAATTCTTTTAGTTGTAATCTGTTGTTACTATAATGGAGCCCTGATCATATTGTGGTATTCTGCAAGGGCAAGGGAACATTCTATAATTTTCTGGTATTAGATTTCCATCCTCTAGTGGATCTGTGTTTTAAGGTTATTTCTCCAGTGGTATAGCCCATTTAACTCTTCTGCCTCCTACTTCCTTCCCAGATACATCATTTTGAATCTACATTCTTGAAACCCTGACCCCTTTTGACTATGTTGGTGAGCCCATGAAGACTTAAAAGAAAAAAAGTTGGCCTGGAAAAACTTCCTTACTCACCTGTGAAAGGTTTTAAAGTTGTGCTCTGATGAGGTCCTTTCACTTGTCCCTAATTATAGAAAAGACCCTGAGTATAGTTCACAATGTTTACTTCGCCCTTCCCCAGGCATAACCATGATCCTTCTCAAATCTTTATAGTGAGAACTTGGTAGGGTTCTTGGATGTAAAGGCCCCAAAAGTGTGCCATCCCAAAATGTGGCCTCCAAATGTTCCTATGCTACTCCACACTCAAGCCTACAACAAATCTCCAAAACTATCAATCAAGTGTCCCTACAACTTCACAGCTCCAGGGGCTTCTTCTCCAGTTAAGCAGGCTTAATTTGGGTCTCTCTGAATATGCCTTCCTCTCTAGGTTTCAAGGTGGCAGTTTGCTTTATGATTTCAGCTATTTTATGGGTACAAAAAAAAAGGGAAATGATTTTCAGCAATTCAGTTTCTTTTTGTAAAAATAAAAGTGACAAAATATAAGCTCTTTACCTGTCAGACAGAAACAGGAAGTCTCCTATATGTTCTTGTTGTACTTTTCAAACTTGTCTGATGCTTGATTACAAAGTCATTATTTCCTTTTACGTTATGAGCATGTAGTTCTTTTTTTTTTAAGATTTTATTTATTTATTTGACAGAGAGATAAATCACGAGTCGGCAGAGAGGCAGGCAGAGAGAGAGGGGGAAGCAGGCTCCCTGCTGAGCAGAGAGCCAAATGTTGGGCTCAAATCCAAAACCCTGAGACCGTGACCCGAACCAAAGGCAGAGGCTTAACCCACTGAGCCCACTATGACCTTGTAGTTCTTAATAAGTCTCAAATTGGTGCCTTAAATGTGCCCATTATGTGTGAGCCAACTAGTGTTAGAAAGAGTGGACATGGAAGAGTTGGAAAAATAGGAAGCTAAAGAAATCATAAGTACACAGCTAAATGATATTCCAGAAAAGAAAACACTCAAGCAAACAATAGCCAGGAAAGGAAAGAGAACAAGAGTTCTCTAAGAGTACTTTACTGCATAACAAAGGATTTATTTTTGTTTTTTCAAGTTTCTTGCAAGCATATACTCCCTCCAACTTTCCTCTAAACCAGCATCCTTTTCCAGAGGGCACCTCTGATTGGTTTTCACTTAACATTTGTGTGGCTTGAGAAAGTCACTTAGCCTCTTTTTCCTATTCCTCTTCTATAAATGAATCTAAGTGGTATCATGATTATTATATGAGCTGTTCCCTGGAAAGCTGTTGTATTATATAAGCAAGTGATAAGTGCTAAATCTTTATGTTCTCAGATTGAGATGGTTATGGACCTAGACATGGGGATACAAAATGGCTCATGGGGCAAACAAATGTTTTATTATCTAGACATGAAAAAAATGAATAAAACTCTGAAAGGGAAAAAATGAGACAGCAAAGACAACATAGAAGGGCAGGGCCAGTAAGAATAAATAAGGGCCAGTAAGGAATAAGAGAAAAAGAAAGAAATGGGATAATTTTATTAATAGCCTTTCACATCTAATTTATTTAAAATCAAAGGTAAAAACAAACACAAAAGCAAGATAAAAGACAAAATTCTCTAAGGACACATGGTGATATGTACAGTGATCATCACTGATGAGAACAGGAACAGAAAGATGCACTGCAAGACTGGTGGTTGTTACCTCCAAGCCTGCATGAGACTGTGAGAGCACAGGTGAAGGGGGCCTTCACTATTTGCTCCAAATACACCTATTCTTAATAGTTGAGATCTTATTAAGTTAGATTACATTCATATATTATTTCTTTGGTAAATGAATGACTTGAAAAGTATCCTTTTATTTTTTTTTAGAGATTTTATTCATTTATTTGACAGAGAGAGAGTGATCACAAGTAGGCAGAAGCAGGCAGAGAGAGAAGGGGAAACAGGCTCCCCACTGAGCAGAGAGCCTGATGTGGGGCTCAATCACAGGACCCTGAGATCATGACCTGAGCCGAAGGCGGAGGCTTAACGCACTGAGCCACCCAGGTGCCCCAAAATGCATCTTTTTATTATCTCTCCATCACTTAGAGAGATGCCTTTAATATGCTTTACACTCAAACTGTTAATGTTCAGGATCAGCTTAAAGAAAGAATGTGAAGGCTGAGACCTAATAGCCCTCTGAAATCCAAGGAAGTGAGTTCAAGTAGGCCCTTAAATCATGACCATAGTTGCAACATGCCAACAATGAGCTATCTGCCCACCTACATAACTCAACTAGATTCTGGTGGGACGGGAACTGACATCTTAGTTCACTTTATGACATGATAGATAGACAGTTAAAGAACAAAAGTTATAGCCTCCTCATAAACAAAGTAATTAAATATTTTGATTCCCCTTCTCTTACACTTTTACTTGTATTTAACTGGACCACTTAGGATCTAGCTTTGAAGGGGGTGGATTATTGAGTGATGCCCTCAAAGCCCAAATTCTCCTCAGGGAAAGTTGCAAGCTAAGGATCCCCAAGAGCTTTCCCTTTCCAAACCCCTGGCTCTATTTAAGCCACTGAGATGGAAAGCCTGCAAGCTCAGAGGCTACTCCTTACAGTGTAAACTTGGCACACGGAGGAGGACACAGTCTTCCAATACTGCTCATGGTAGAAAATTAATTGGACTTCATTTCACATAAGGTAGATTCTAGTGTAAGCCCTCTCAGTAAGCAAGGAAGGAACCAGTTTCAGGGGTGATCTGGGTAAGGTAAGTACATCCTGGACAACTAATGTTTGACTCACACATTTAATGTCTTCCCCTATTTTAAGACTAAATTATTTCTCTTCCCCTGAAGCATTTTTTTTTCATACGTATCTATAGAGTTTAGAGTTCTGAATGTGTTATTCTGTGAATGTCTTAGGGGAAAGTTATGGGTTTTCTCTCCAAGCTAATCCCTGGGACTTCTAAATTCCTAACAGCATTTCACACACTAACAAAAACACTGCCTAACTACATCCTTAGATGCTTCCAGAAGTCTAGGTTGGGGATGATTGGTTCTCAAAAACCTTCCAACTTATCCTGATATTTTCTAATTCCTTTTGGATTTTACTTATTCTACCTCTCCTCAAAGTAGCTAATGGAGAAATGCTTCACTAAAAAATTAATAGGCCAAAGTGCCTAAAATTTAAACTTAAACAATGAGGGGCACCTGGGAGGCTCAGTGGGTTAATCCTCTGCCTTCCGCTATGGTCATGTTCTCAGGGTCCTGGGATTGAGCCCTGCATCAGGCTCTCTGCTCAGCAGCAAGCCTGCTTGCCCTCTCCCCTGCATGACTCTCTGACTACTTGTGATCTCTCTCTTTCTGTCAAATGAATAAAATGTTTTAAATAAATAAATAAAATCAAACAATGATACTGATTCATTTTAATGTGAACATGTATATCTCATTCTTTTTAATTTTTTTATTTTTTTAATTTATTTGACAGACAGAGATCACAAGTAGGCAGAGAGGCAGGCAGAGAGAGAGGAAGGGAAGCAGGCTCCCTGCCAACCAGAGAGCCTGATGCAGGGCTCGATCCCAGGACCTTGGGATCATGACCCAAACCAAAGGCAGAGGCTTTAACCTACTGAGCCACCCAGGTGCCCCTGTATATCTCATTCTTATCATTATTAGCCATTAACAATTATTCATGTCTCTGTTACCTTTTCATTGAACAAAATGTATTACTTCAGAAATATTATTTGTTCTATACAATATTTTTTTAAAATATCAATCTTATTTGTTTTCTTAGACTTGCCAAAATCAAGGTTTCCACCAGAAGCAATTATCTGGTAGTGATGTTATATTAAAAGAGACCTCACTTTATATTCTTCCTTTATTACTTTTTATTTTACAATGTGGAAAATAGATAATTTGTGTATCTACATACATAGTTTGTGAGGTTATAAGGTTCATGTTAAATATACTTACCAAAAAAATAAATACATAAAATTAAATAAAATCATTAGAATTCAATAATGAGATGACAGACACAACGGCATACTGATTTCTGTTAAAAAATAAAGGTGTACAGTTTTTTGAATAAAAAAAAAAAACTTAGAAAGAGAAAGAAGAAAGTCCAGTAGGAAAAATGGGAAAAAATAAATAAATAAAGGGAGTATGCAGTGAAAAGAAAAGGAGAGGTATATAATCCTTAAAAATAGGGAAAATGCTTAATCTCAGAATAAGAAATTAAAACTACATTGGGTTGCCATTTTTCATCATCATATGACAATAATATTGCATTGGAGAGACTGGGAAAAAACAGGTAATTCATACGTTGCTGGTGGAAATGCAAAATGCTTTAAGCCCCATGGGAGGAATACAAACAGACAAATGAAAAGCAAAACAGGCAAATGCTTTTAAGGTGCTTAACACAGACCTGGTATATATTAAGAGCTATGTAGTCAACTCCATATTCTGATCATTATAGCCTGAAAAAAAAAAAAAAACAACAACAACAGGATACTAGAAAGATACAGAAATGAAGAAAACAAAAGAAAGAATGGAAAAAGAGAAGGAAAGAAGGATAAAAAGACTTGGTCTCCTGGCTTATAAAAAATAGGAAATAAATGCATTTCCACAGAGGTCAATTTAAACAGTATGAGTCAATAGTTTAGGTACATGAGCTCCCATGAAAAACAGTCAGGAGTAAAAGCATCTTTCATATATCCATCATTTAACCCAATCACAGAAAAGAAATCTCTGTTACCAAGGAGAGCCAAGGACCAGTCCGTGTATGTTCATAAATAATGTTACTCAGGTCAAGAAATACATAAGTTTGTGGAAATTTCCTTTCAAGGGGAGACTCCAAATACAGGGAAATACTGGATATTAGAAATGCATAGTCAGCATCCAGGGTCTCTTTCCGCACACAAATTTATCTTTTCTCAAGTCATTTGATGAACAGTTTTCCCCAGAGTTTCTGAATGTTTTGTTCAGTTCAGTCTGCTAACACATATCCACTTAGCAATAGATTTGTTTCTGAGAAGCATGTTTTCTATCAGAAAGCTAGCATTCAGTTATTGCCCTGGGGGGGATAGAAACTCTGATGTATTAAAGCTATGTATTCTCCCTGCAGAGGAGGTATGTTCAAGCCTTGGAGAAATTATTTCCATGATACCTTACTATTGATATTTTTAATCATTTTTTATTCCCATGACAACTATAATTCTGATAGGTAAGGTATTTGAATTTACCCCTCTATACTTAACTCCCCATCTTAACTATACGTCTGTATCTACCTATAAATTCAAGAAAACTTTATTTTCAATTTTCAGCTAGTACAATGGTAATATTTGAATTTTGCCCATGAATAGGACTTGTCTGCTCTTAGGACCTGAGTGTTAATGATATTCTTCTTTCCATTCTAGAAGTTCTTAGTTCATCTCTTTCTTTGGGCTGCATTAGAATACCATGTACAAAACAGAGGAAGCAAACCAGTCTATGGAGTCTGAGTTCATTTTTCGTGGACTTTGTGATTCAAGGGAGCTCCAGACCTTCCTCTTACTGCCTTTTTCTATGCTCTACCTGATGACTGTTGCAGGCAACCTCTTTGTTGTGCTCTTATTCATCACTGACCCTCATCTCCATTCCCCAATGTACTTCCTCTTAGCCAATCTCTCATTTGTGGACTTCTGCCTTTCCTCAGTAACTACCCCTAAACTGACCACAGACTTCCTGAAGGATAATAAAACCATATCCTTTGGCGGCTGCATGACCCAGATACTCTGTGTGCATTTTTTTGCAGGGGGCGAGATGGTGCTGCTGGTGACAATGGCTTATGATCGTTATGTGGCCATCTGCAAGCCACTCCATTACTCTAGCATCATGGACAGACAGAAGTGCATCAGGCTAGTTTTGATATCATGGATCATTGGCTTTGTGCATGCCGTGAGCCAACTAGCCATGATTTTAGATCTGCCCTTCTGTGGATCCAGAATAGTGGACAGTTTTTTCTGTGATATCCCTTTGGTGATCAAACTGGCCTGCATGGATACACATACTCTAGGAATGCTGATAAATGCTGACAGCGGGATCTTGGCAACAACTTGCTTCATTCTCTTACTGATCTCCTACACCTATATCCTCCTAACTGTCCGTCTTCACTCCAAGGACGGAGCATCAAAAGCGCTCTCTACCTGTACTTCCCACATCACCGTGGTGCTGCTCTTCTTTGGACCCTGCATCTTCATCTATCTGTGGCCACTTAGCATCACTTGGGTGGACAAGTTTCTTGCTGTGTTTTACACAGTAATCACCCCTCTCCTGAATCCAGCCATTTACACACTGAGAAATAAAGACATTAGGAATGCCATAAAGAGGCTGATAACTCAGCATATGGATTCACAGGATAATTTTTAGGTTTTTTTTTTTTTTCAGTTTTCTCATGTAATCATCCCAATTTGGCCACAGTTGACCTATAAACTAAACTGAAAATGAGACTTAGTCATATCTATATGCTTGGAGTATTCCCAGATGTATGGTTTGTGGTTATTCCATTACAAAAATATTTTGGCTCAGGTCACAATTTCAGGGGCCTGGGATCGAGCCCTGCTTGGGGGTCCTTGCTCAGCATGGAGTCCACTTGAAGATTCTCCCTCTTCCTCTAGAAGTCCCCCATTCTCTATTTTTCTACTAATAAATCAATCTCTTTAAAAAATACAACACATATTCTTACCACTTGGAGAAGACAATAATTGATAATCATAAAAATTTGTATAAATACTCCTTTGTATTTACTTAAAGATTTTCAGATGATAACAATGATAATTATAAAAGTAATCATTACTACCATTATTTAACACTACCAACATTCCCAACACCATGCTAAACATTTTACCCAGGTCAGTTATTATTACAAAACTACTCTGGACTACTTGTCAATAGTCTCATTTCTAAAATTACACAGTTTCTTACCTCAACTGTAAGTTAGCTAGACAAGATACTAAAAATATTTGAGTGGTCTACTTCTATTGAGAAATAAATCAAACAAGCTGCAATGATATTGTACTTGTACTCCACAGCATCATCCTTATAGTTCAAGTTTCCAAGTCTTCATTGTTGATTTAAAGTTGGAATTTCTCAACTTTTTTTTGTTGTTGTTAAAAACATGGAAGAATCATTTGCAATCTCTTGAAGTATTATTTCCTTGGGTTAATAAAGGATTTTTATGATTACCATTTTGCCTTACATTAAAGCAAAGAGAGCTGGGAAGATTGGGAAAATAGAAGAATGTGCTGTTTCAAAGCAAAAGAAATTTAGAAGGGTGAGAAGAAAGCCAAAAAGAAGCCATAAATGAAAGCAACACAATAATTTTAGATAAAGATCCAAAATCCTCCTAGAAATGAATAAAAAAGATGACCCAAAAGGGGAGACATAGGGCAAATGAATTAAACATTTATTCCTGAAAAGAAATATCATGGGACACTAAACACTCAACCTCATTAGTAATTAAGAAAATGTAACTTAAGATCAGAATGAAATACTACCCTACACCTGTTAAATGGGTAAGAGAAAAAAATCTGACAGTAACAGTCATTGTTGAGAACATGTACTGATGTGTATTAATGGAAACATTATGCCCTGCTGGTAGGTAAAAATGGACATAACCACTGAAAAACAATGGATTACTTCAGACTTTTATCATGTCAATACAGACAATGCAACTTTTATCATGTCAGTACAGACAATGCATCCTGCCATTGCACAGTCACACTGACTCACCTTCCTTGTAGTTTATATTGCTGCGATGAGGAGGAGAACAAATAGTCAAGAGTGGCATAATCCTTAATTCTTTCATGCTAAACCTATTGCCTTCCCATTATTTAATCAGGTCTACCTGAAAGCAATAGATATTTATGGATTCAATTTTGCAGAAAAAATATCCTCAGCCTTTGGAAGCTGTCTTGGTCGCTCCTTGTCCACAAAATTCACACTTCACAACTAGTCTGTATTCTTATTCTCTATGATTCATTATATTCTCCTTCTTATTCTGTTATTCACTATTTTTCTAGCTCAGTGTATAGGGCTGTGGCCAATATATTTCCTATAAAAGCTTTCCCATTTTAGCTAATAGGGACTGGTGTTCTGGAGCTAATCCCTCCAGAAAATAGATTAACCTTAAGTAAATAGCTTCTGTGTTTACTTTAAAAAGAAAATCATTTCTTCACAAAAGTGATCCCAAGTAACAGCTGTCCAAATAGAAATCCAAGCAATTTTGCAGTGAAGCCCTATTTCTGTTTATTTCATTATAAAAATATGTTAAAAAATCCAACACTTGGGATGCCTGGGTGGCCCAGTCAGTTAAGCATCTGACTCTTGATTTTGGTTTAGGTCACAATTTGCAGGTCCTGGTATCCAGCCCTACATAGGGAGGGTCCATGCTCTGCATAGAGTTTACTTGAGGATTCTCTCTCTTTCTCCACACTTTCCCCCCACTTTTTCTCTCTCAAATAAATAAGCATTTTAAAAAATCCAACACTTATAGTCTTACCACTTGGGAAGGATAATCAGAATTGGCATAATTGTTATTCTGTTTGCTTATTAAGTGGTTTGTGAGCACTGAAAAAGACCATTTACATATATTTGACCCGTGAACATCTTTTTCCCCCAAACAAACATTCCTTTATCTCTACAACTTTGTATAGAGTAATTATAGGTATTAAAACTCCAAGTAACATTTTTGAGTTTATATTCATTTGATCCTTTAAGCACTCATATCTTTCAAATGCCAATTAATATTATTCAAAATTCTAACTGGAATTAGCAATTAAGAGTGTGTAGTGAGAGTCCAAGATGGCAGAGGAGAAGGAGACCTCATTTTCCTCTGATCCAGGAATTCAGCTGGATAGCTATCAAATCATTCTGACCAATTGGGAACCGCACCAAAGATCTAAGAAAAATAGCTGCAAGTCTAGAAACATAAAAGAGGCCACATTCTGCAAGGTAGAAGGGGTGGAAAAGTGAATCTGAAGTGATGTATTAGAAGATAAACATGGTGGCAGGGAGTCTATGTAAGTTGGCTACCACAAAGTCACAAAGCACAGGAGCACAAAATAAGAACTTTCTAGAAATCACCTCCAGTGAGGAATATTCCTGTCTAAAGGGTGCTTAGGTGCCAAAGTAAGGCAGAATCCAAGGTGGGACAGTGTGGTGTGGTCTCAGGATGCCTAGGTGTAGCAGAGTACTGAAGCACTGGAGCCAGGAAGCCAGCTACAATCAGAGAGCTGCAATCAGTTCAGGGTTGCCATACACCACAGAATGTGGCATTGTTGGGACCACTCTCTTAACAGGGACCCAAAAAACAGTGGCAGAACTGGCAAGATTCCCCTTCTTATTCCTTGGGAGGAGTGGCATAGCGGCATGCTGCAGGAGTCTACAGGGTTTGGAGACTCGAAACAGGGTCACATGCTTGAGATAGAAACACTTTGTCACAGGCCTGGTAGGAAGGAAATGTGGAGGGAAACCAGGGAGACAAGAGTGATGGACTGCTTTTCCCTAAGGATGCCCTGAGGATTGGAGCACAGGGCTTTTGGCTCCAGGGCTGAAGATTGGGAGACCACCATTTCATTCCATCCTCTAAAAAGGCATGGAAAGCCTTCAGGGAACAAAACCCACATAGAGCAATCCGAGCAGTGTATTTAGCCTGGCTGCCAGGCAAGGGTGGTGCAATTCCACCCAGTGCAATGACACTTGAAAGTCAATGCAACAGGCCCCTCCCCCAGAAGATCAGCAAGAACATGGACTAAGACCCAGTTTATGGATCACACAATACTGTAAAACTCCAGCACTAAGGGAAAATAGTATATAGAATTCATTTCTTTTTTCCCATGATTCTTTAGTCTTTTAATTTTTTTCTCTTCCCATTTTCAACCAATTTCATATTTTAATAACTCTTTGTTTTAAATCTACTTTAATTTTCATTTTTAAGTACATTCTGTACTTTCATTGTATTTAATATTATTCATATACATACAAAAATAAATGCATATATTATGTATAATATATATGCATATACAAAAATAAAATTTATATATATATATATGCATATATATATATATATGGGGTGCAGTTTCTTCTAAGGAACAGATCAAAATAAACCCAGAATCTAGTATATGGCTCTGTTCTTTTCACCTGTCTAATCATATTCATTTTGTTTTCTTTTCCTACTTTTTCTTAAGCTTCTAAAATTTTCATCTTTACAGCTACATTCTATCCCTTGAATGTTTTCTATTTTGATTTTGTTTATATATATGTTTTTCTTTTTTTTATCATTTTGAGTTGTATTTCATCTAACAAACTGACTAAAACACACTCAGGATATAGTGTATTGCTCTGTTCTGTTTAACTGCTTATATTCCTTATTTTTTGTTTTTTTTACTTTTCCCTCCCTCTTTTAATTTTCATTTTTACATTTACATTCTACCCTTTCATTGTATTTAATTTTATTTCTTTACATATATAAGGTTTTCTTTCTTTACAATTTTGGTATGTAGTTTGAAAAAAAAAAAAAAACACCAAAATACACACAGGATCCAGTATATTGCTCTATTCTCTCAGCTCTCTCATTATATTTACTCTCTTTTTAAAATTTTAATGTTTTGTTTTGTTTTCCATTTTCAGGTCTCTTCTGATTTGTTTAGTCTATGTTTCTCTGGCATCATTGTTCCCATTTTATCATTTGTACTCTTGTTCATCTATTCTTCTCTGGACAGAATTACAAGATGGAAAAACTCACCTCAGGAAACAGAACAAGAGACAGTACTGAAAGCCAGGGTCCTAAACAGTATGGAGACAAGTAAGGTGTCAGAACTAGAGTTCAGAATAATGATTATAAATTCCTACATGGGCTTGAGAAAAGTATAGAAGACACTAGAAAACCCCTTTCTAGAGAAAAAAAAGAACTAAAATTTAATTAAGTAAAAATTTAAAAGTCTATTAATGAGATGTAATAAAAAATGGAGGCTCTAACTTCTAGGAAAAATGAGGCAGAAGAGAGAATTAGTGATATAGAAGACAAAATGATGGAGAATAAGAAGCTAAGAGATAGCTAAGAAATAAACAACTACCGTATCACAAAGGGAAATTCTGAAAGATAAGTGACATTATAAAGTAAAAAAATACTAGAATAACTGGGACCCTGGAGGAAGAGAAAGAGAGAGAGAGGTCCAGAAGTATACTGAAGAAAATTGCAGCAGAAACTTCCCTAATTTGGGGAAGGAAACAGGCATTCAAGTCCAAGAGGCACAGAGAACTCCCCTCAAAATCAATATGGATAGGTCAACACACTGATATGAATTTGTGAAACTTGCAAATCACAGAGACGAAAAAAATCCTGAAAGCAGTTCAGGACAAGATATCTGTAGCCTACAAGGGTAGAAACATTAAACTGGCAGAAGACCAAATCACAGAGACCATAACAGGCCAGAAAGGACTGGCATGATATACTCAGGGTGCTAAATAAGAAAAATGTGCAGCCAAGAATACTTTATCCAGTTAGGATGTTATTCAAATTGAAGGAGAGGGGCGCCTGGGTGGCTCTGTCATTAAGCATCTGCCTTTGGCTCAGGTTATGATCCCAGGGTCCTGGGATCTAGCTCCACACTGGGCTCCCTGCTCTGCAGGAATCCTGCTTCTCCCTCTTTCACTCCCCCTGCTTATGTTCCCTCTCTTGCTGTATCTCTCTCTGTCAAATAAATAAAGTCTTTAAAAAAAATGAAGGAGAAATAACAAGCATTCAGGACAAACAGTAACTAAAAGCATTTGTGATCACTAAACCAGCCCTACAAGAAATATTGAAAAGGTCCTCTAAGTCAAGAGAGAGTCCAAAAGTAAGATAGATCAGGAAGGAACAGAGACAATATACAGAAACAGTGATGGACAGGGAATACAGTGGCACTAAATTCCTATCTTTCAAGAGTTATGCTGAATGTAAATGGGCTAAATGTCCCAATAAAAAGACACAGCGTATCAGATTAGATAAAAAACCAAGACCCATTGATATACTGTCTTTAAGAGGCTCATTTTATGCCCAAAGACACCTTCAGATTTACGGTACAGGGGTGGAAAACCATTTCATGCTAATGGACATCAAAAGAAAGCTGGGGTAGCAATCCTTATAGCAGAGAAATTAGATTTCAAACCAAAGACTGTAATAAGAGATGAAAAATGTCACTGTATCATAGTTAAAGGGTATATCCAACAAGAAGACCTAAAAATCATAAATATTTATGCCCCTAACACTTGAGCAGCCAATTACATAAACCAATTAGTAACAAAATTAAAGAAATACATCAATAATAATACAATAATAGCAGGGGACATTAACATTCACTCCATGCAATGGACAAATTATCTAAGCAAAAGATCAACAAGAAAGCAAGGGCTTTGAATGGCACACTGGACCAGATGGACTTCACACATACATTCAGAGATTTTCATCCTAAAGCAACACAATACACATTTGTCTCAGGTGTACATGGAGCATTCTCCAGACTAGATCTCATACAAGGTCACAAATCAGGTCTCAAATGATACAAAAAGACTGGGTCATTGCCTGCATATTTTCAGACTATAATGCTTTGAAACTGGAACTCAATCACAAGAGGAAATTAGGAAAGAACTCAAATACATGGAGGCTAAAGAGCATCCTACTAAAGAATGAATGGGTCAACCAGGAAATTAAAGAAGAAATTTTCTTAGAAAGAAGTAAAAATGAAAACACAACTGTTCAAAACCTTTGGGAAGAAGCAAAGTTCATCCAAAAAGGGAAGTATATAGCAATACAAGCCTTTCTTTTTTTTTCTTTAAGCTTTTTTATTTAAACATATAATGTAACCTTACCACCCTCTCCCAACCCCTTTTCCC
>ML110466.1:34401-60072 GCA_003697995.1 Taxidea taxus jeffersonii
CAGTTTGTTTTATGACATTAAGAGTCTCTTTTGGTTTGTCTCCCTCCTGATCCCATCTTGTTTCATTTTTTCTTTTCCTACCACCTTAACCCCCACCCCCATTGCATCTCCACTTCCTCATATCAGGGAGATCATGTGATAGTTGTCTTTCTCCAGTTGACTTATTTCGCTAAGCATAATACGCTCTAGTGCCATCCATGTCGCTGAGGAATACAAGCCTTTCTCAACAAAACAAGAAAGTTTTCAAATATATAAGCTAATCTTATACCTAAAAGAGTGGGAGAGAGAACAAATAATAAAGGCTAAACCCAGCAGTATAATAGAATTAATAATGACTAGAGCAAATAATAAAGGCTAAACCCAGGAGTATAATAGAATTAATAATGACTAGAGCAGAAACCAAAAGAACAGTAGAATACTGCTTGCTTCCTTGCTAGGAAATTAGGAGCTGGCTCTTTGAAGAAATTAATAATAGTAAAAACCCCTGGCCTTACTTATCAAAAAGGAAAGAGAAAGGATCCAAAGTAAAATCATGAAGGAAAGAGGAGAGATCACACCAACACCACAGAAATACAAATAATTACAAGAACATATTAGGAGCAACTATATGCCAACAGATTAGGCAATCTGGAAAAAATTGATGCATTCCTAGAGATGTATACACACCAAAATTGAAGGAGGAAGAAATAGAAAACCTGGGGAAGAAATCTTCACAGGGTAGGGATAGAGGGGACATACCTCAATATCATAAAAGCCATATACAAAAAGCCCACAACAAATATCATTCTCAATGGAGGAAATACTGAAGGATTTCTCCCTGAGGAACATGACAGTGATGTCCAGTATTGCCATTATTGTTCAACCTAGTACTTAAATGCCCAGCCTCAGCAATCAGGAAGAAAAAGAAATAAAACACATCTGAATCAGCAAAGAAGTCAAAATCTCACTCTTTGCAGATATATGATGATTTATGTGAAAAACCCAAAAGACCCCACACCAAAATTGCTAGAACTTAGATATGAATTCAACAAAGTGGCAGGATATAAAATCAATGCACAGAAAACAGTTGCATTTCATTTTTTTTTAGACAGACAGAGATCACAAGTAGGCAGAGCTGGAGGTAAACAATCTGTACTCCAAAAACTATAGAACACTCATAAAAGAAATTGAGGAAAACACCAAGAAATGGAAAAATGTTCCATACCATGGATTGGGAAGACAAATATTGTTAAAATGTCTATGCTACCTAGAGTAATCTATGCCTTCCTTGTAATCTCTATGGAAACGCCATCAATTTTTTCACAGAACGGAAACAAATAATCCTAAAATCTCTATGGAAACAGAAAAGATCCCAAATAGCCAAAGGAATGTTGGAAAAGGAAATCAAATCTGGTGGTGACAAAATTCTAGACTTCAAGTTCTATTACAAATCTGTAATCATCAAGGCAGTATAGTACCTACCCAAAAAACAGACACATAGTTCAACAGGTCAGAACAGAGAATCCAGAAATGGAGTCTCAACTCTATGGTCAATCTTTGAAAAAGCTGGAAAGAATATCCAAAGGCAAAGAGACAGTCTGTTCAACCAATGGTGTTGGGAAAATTGGACAGCCACGTGAGAGAATGAGAGTGAACCATCTCCTTACACCATATACAAAGATAGGCTCAAAATGGATGAAAGACCTAAATGGGAGACAGGAATCCATCAAAATCCTAGAGGAGAACATAGGAAGCAACTTTTGTCATCTTCACCACAGTAACTTCTTGCTAGACACATTTCCAAAGGTAAGGGAAACAAAGGCAAAAGTGAATTACAGGGATTTCCTTAAGATAAAATGTTTAGGCACAGCAAAGGAAACAGAACACAAAACCAAAAGATAATCTAAAAAATGGGAGAATATATCAGCAAGTGACATATCAGACAAAGGGCTAGAATCCAAAATCTATAGAGAACTTACCAAACTCAACACCCAAAGAACAAATAATCTAATCAAGAAATGGGCAGAAGACACGAGCAGACATTTCTCCAAAGAAGATATCCAAGTGGTCAACATATCCATTAAAAAAATGCTCAACATCTCTTGGCACTAGGCAAATACAAATCAAAACCATAATGAGATACCACCTCACACCAGTCAGAATGGCTAAAATTAATAAGTCAGGAAATGATAGATATTGGTGAGGATGTGGAAAAAGGGGAACCCTCTTACACTTTTGGTGGGAATGTAAGCTGGTGCAGACTCTCTGGAAAACAGTATGGAGGTTCCTCAAAAAGTTGAAAATAGAGCTACCCTATGAACCAGCAATTGCACTACTAAGTATTTACCTCAAAGATACAAATGTAATGATATGAATGGGCACATGCAACCCAATGTTCATAGCAGCAAGGTCCACAATAGCCAAACTATGGAAAGAGCCCAGATGTCCATCAACAGATGAATGCATAAGGAAGACGTGGTATATATACACAATGGAATACTCTTCAGCCATCAAAAAAAAAAAAAAGAAAAGAAAAGAAAGGAAATCTTCCCATTTGCGACAATGTGAATGCAACTAGAGAGTATTATGCTAAGTGAAATAAGTCAATCAGAGAAAAATAATTATCAGATAATATCACTATGTGGAAATTGAGAAACAAAAAAGATGATCATAGGGGAAGAGAGGAAAACATAAAACAAGATGAAATCAGAGGGGGAAACAAACCATTAGAGACTCTTAATCATAGGAAACTGAGGGTTGCTGGAGGGGAGGGAGATGGAGAGATGGGGTAACTGAGTGATGGCCATTGAGGAGGGCATGTGATGTAATGAGCACTGGATATTATAAAAGATTGATGAATGACCTCTACCTCTCAAAATAATAATACATTATATGTTAATTAATTGAATTTATACAAAAAAGGTTTTAAAAAAGAATGTGTAGTGGTATTTAGTCTTTTACATGATATTGATGCCAAACAGATATAATTAGTGATTCACAATAATGTTCAACAATCCTATAATTTATAAAATATCTTTGATGTATAACATCTCTAATCTCAAATTTGTAAAAATACTGTCAAAACCACATAATTACTATTCAATACACAGATTCTTTAATTTCTCTGTGGCTCTATTCTGCATCTCATGTAACTTGATCCTTGGGGAAAAAGTTAATGTCATAAAATTCCTAATGTCTATAGACAGTCAATAATGGAATAAATGTTAGTTATTAATACCCACTTCTGTAATTGGTTTCATTCCTAACAATAACAACTATTTATAACTTTATGTCTCAATTAATACAGATGAATCTAGAAGGGAGTTAATGTCTCTGTGTTTCTCAATCCCTTGAAGCTGCTGAGGGTGAAAACCAGAGCCTGTGCAGGTAGGTGGAAATTCCATCTTTAATTCTCCAGCATCGGGTTCCACAATTAACTCCTTTTTTACATTCCCCACAGTTTACCTCTCTTCTAGTCACACTTTTCCTTTGTTAACTCACTTTATTTTAATAATTTTCATTCACACTGTTTTATATCTTTCCGGTCTTATTCTAAGAGTTAAAAATGCATGACAGATGAATATAACATATTCTTCAAAGCACTAGTATCTTTTTGAAAATAGTATGCGAAGTATATTGGGTCTCTCATCTCCCTTTTCTCTGAATATTAGGATCATAAAAATAAAACTCAATGTCTATGCCTTTGCTCTTCTATTCCTACTGAAATAACATGAAAAAGGCATGCTAGCTTTCTGTCTGCCAGATTTATTCAATCACTGTTAAAACTCTGGTCTGTTTCCTGAAAATCATCAAAATTATCACAATAGATAACACTTATTTAGCACTTAGTGTATGTCCAAGCACTATCTGATGTTTTCTTGTTTCAACTCATTTAGTCCTCAAAACAACTACAGGAAATAGAGACTGTTAGATTCTGCCTTTAACAGATGAAGAAACAGACGTATCTGGCAGCTGAGTAATTGATATGGAACACACAGCAGGTAAATGGGGGGACCTGGGGATGCATTTTGGCCCCCGTGTTTGTGCCCTTAAACACTGTTTTACTATGTATTGAAGGGGTTTCTATATAAATATTTCCATCTCCTCAATTTGACACATTTGTTTTCAAATTTAAAAAATGAATATTACCTCTAAAAATACAGCAAATCAAGTTGGGGGTAAAGAAACAAGCATAAGATTATTTAAAATCCCACCACCTGTATGAAACAAATGGTAGTTACACTTGTGGTGAACACAGCATAGCACATAACGATATTGAATCACACTTGAAACTAATGTAACATTGTGTGTCAGCTATATTCAAATTAAAAAAAAGTTTTTAACCCCACCACCTGTAGAAATTTGCGACAAATTCTAAAACTCTATTCATTTAAATGTCATTTGCACTCCCCTCCCCCAGTAAAAATATTTTTTTACTTTAGTTTTCTGGACTTAACTGATATCCTTCCATGCTCATTAATGTAGACCTAATGGCTTTTTAAAAATAGAATATATCCACATAATCAGTCCTTTTATCATTAAGCATTTCATATTATAAGAAATGTTAAAGTAAAATAACATTATATGTTTTGTGTATTTGTCTATTTTCTTTCAATTAATTTCAAGGCATAACATTACTGAATTACAGTTAAAATATTTTTTACTTTTATGACTCAACTGCCTTCTGGAATGACTGTACTACTTCACTTTCCCTTCACCTGAGAACTAGGAGCACTGCTTCTCCAATTCTACAACACCAACAGGCTTATTCAGTCTGTTGAGGAGAAAATACGAAAATGGAATCTGCTTTCTGAATTTGAGGTAAATGCTACAATCTCAAGTTTTAGAAAGTAAATCATAATTCAATGTATTAAACTTTACAACTTTATTTTTACATTTAAGGCTTCTAATCATCTACAATATACTTTGCTGTAAAATGTATAGTAAGATACTTAAAAGTTTGTTTCCAGTGTTGAGCTACATGTTTAATAACCATTGAATACTCTGAATTTAGAATATAGCCCTCCATTATCCTATTTGTTTTGCCTTCTTTAGCATATACTAAGTTCCCTAATTTGTATCATATTCATAATTACATTATATTCTATTTACCTGTCAATTTCAGTCAAATTATTCATTGTTTAATTAGCATGGGTTTATGATATATCCCAATATATTTTATAGAAAGTATTCTCTTTTCTCTCCTTGGCACCCACTTGATTTCTTTTTCAAAATATCCCTTGGCTTTGAAATGGACATTTAGATACCTTTGTAATGCTCCAAAATATTTCTGCTGTGCTTTTAATGGGCACTGCATTTATTGCTCAAGACAGTTCATTAAGAATGGATTTTTTAGTTGTAAAAACATCTATTTGCATGGATTCATTTCCTATTTTTCAAATGTTTCAGGAAAGTTTGTTTTTTCAATAGAGTGCAAATATTACACATTTGTTTCACCTACAAATGAGAGCTTTTCAATCAAATTTTAATAAGTCATTTACTATTTATTATTATTTATTATATTTATTAAAATAATCTTGCTAGATTTATTTTTCATTTAATTGTAAATTTTTGACATGGACAATTGTATGATTTGGGAATGGTTATAGTTTTGATACTGTTCTTTCAAGAATATTATTTGATTTAATCTTTCTCCTATAGTAAATCATTGAAACATAGTGCTACAGGCTTCCTTCTTTATGTTTTTGGTTTTAATGCTTCTTATTTTTTAATTTAATTTAATTTTTTTTCAGTGTTCCAAGATTCATTGCTTATGCACCATCTATAACCAGACATTGACTACTGGTTTAAAAATTCTATTAAAATCATCACTTTTTTTTCAGTGTTCCAAGATTAATTGTTTATGCACCACACCCAGTGCTCCATGCAATACGTGCCCTCCTTAACAACCACAACTAGGCTCACCTAATCCCCTACCCCTCTCCTCTCCAAAACCCTCAGAATGTTTCTCAGAGTCCACAGTCTCTCATGGTTCATCTCCCCCTCCAATTTCTCCCAATTCACTTTTCCTTTCCTTTTCCTAATGTCCTCCATGGTATTCCTTATGGCCCAAAAGTAAGTGAAACCATATGATAATTGACTCTCTCTACTTGATTTATTTCACTCAGCATAATCTCCTCCAGTTCCATCCATGTTGATACAAAAGTTGGGTATTCATCCTTTCTGATGGAGGCATAACATCCCATTGTATATATGGACCATATCTTCTTTATCTATTCATCTGTTGAAGGGCATCTTAGCTCTTCCCACAGTTTGGCAATTGTGGCCATTGCTGCTATGAACATTGGAGTACATGATGGCCCTTCTTTTCACTACATCTGTATCTTTGGGGTAAATACCCAGTAGTGCAATTACAGGGTCATAAGGTAGCCCTATTTTTATTTTCTTAAAGAATATCCACACTGTTTTCCAAAGTGGCTGTACCAACTTGCATTCCCACCAACAGTGAAGAGGGTTCCCCTTTCTCCATATCCTCTCCAACACTTGTTTACTGTCTTGTTGTTTTGGCCATTCTAACTGGTGTAAGGTTACGGTATCTCAATGTGGTTTTAATTTGAATCTCCCTGATGACTAATGCTGATGAACATTTTTTCATGTGTCTGTTAGCCACAAAATCATCATATTAAAATATTTCTTAATCCTATTTTACTAAGAGTTTTTTTTATCATGGATCAATTTTAAAATTTATCCAGTGACTATTTAGTACATTCATTCCTTAAAGCTTTTATGGAAATATCCTCTCAAGTCAAATATTGCTCATCTCTTCTCATGGCCTTATGTGATATGCTGTGGGATCAAAAATTTTCTCTTGACAGACCCACCAAAGGCTTCAAGTAGGAAAGCCACGTGGTGTTATTTGATCTTTAGATAGACACATATGGAAACAGACTGTACAATGGACTGGACATGATGAAGAATGGAATGAGGAGATCATTTAGGAGCCTCTTCAACAGTCAGTGTGGGAAAATATGTAGACCAGAAGTAAAAGACAAAATGACAATACAAATGAGGAAGGAACTGAAATGAAAAATAGTTGAAAGTAAAAGTTGTGCAACTGAAGCTGGAAGTACAAGAACAGAGTGTGACCCAGGTATCTACACTGGGCACTGGGGAGAATGGTAATGACATTTATTAAAGTATTGCTGTCAATTAAAATATCATAAATTCAGTTTGACATTAGTTTGAAGGTGGAGGTGGAACTTCCATCTGAGTATGCCACATACTGCTTTGGATATATTACTCTGGAGTAAGGGATAAAGCTACAGATTCAGAATTCAACATGTAGGTACTAGTTACAATGAATAACCCGATATTGAATAAAACTTTTCCCCTATGGGCAATGAGAATCCGTACAAGGGTTTTAAAAAGACACAGGTGGAAAATCCTTACAAGGGTTTTAAAAAAGATACATATGAAATGTAAGACTTGCATTTTTAAACCCTTTCTGTCATCAGACCAAGGTAAACAAGCATATGAGACTTTGCCAAGTATAGTTAGAAGAGATATTTCCAGCATAATTTAAAAAAAAAGAGCAAATACTTATCACAGACTCTGAGTTACACCATAAATTAAGGTTGAGCAGAGGAAAAATGATTACTGTGTTAGTGAAAGGTACAGAGAAGTCAGAAAGGCAGAAGAATAATTAAGAAAGGGCTATCATAAAAATGGTCTGATTGCATTCAACCAAATAACAGAAAACCTGGCTTATAGTTGATCAAAGAAGTTCTAGTTTATTTTTCTCATGTTAGAAGAACAAATCTGAGGGACATTATGGCAGGTTTTAAATGATTGAACATGCTTTTTGGTTTCTAGGTCCTCTCTAAATTTTTATTGTATTATTTGTATTATATGGGCTTTAAAACTTTGTTTTTGCTGTAACTTTAAGATATCATTAGAATTAAATGAAAAAAAAAAAGACCATGAAAAGAGGCTTCTCTACATGAAACTTTTTCTTTTCTTTTGGAAGGAAAGCTCTCCAGACAACATTGGTTACGTCACATTGAACATTTCTTGGTCACATATCCTACCTTAGATGAAATCATGGGCAGGGAAAATGGAATTATAGGAAATGGTTTAGAAAAATCATGTATCATGCTCTCAACTTGGGATAGATCTACTGTTTTCTCAAATCTAGAGATTTCAGCCAACCACTAAAACAAATGCTATTTCTATTGGCAAGAAGTGGGAAGAGGATTGGCCTTATGAAAGCCAAGGAGCCAAGAGCAGAAGGAGTTACAGAACTAAGGACATGAAAAACAGTATCAAATCCTGCAGAGGTATCAAGTAAAAATGATAATTAAAAACTGATTATTGCATGATGTATTTGGAAGCCAGAGTCTCTTTCTAAGAAAAAGGAATTTTGGAAACTGATTGTTTTGGCTTATTGGCAAACAAAAAATGAGGGCTGCCAATGAGGAGTTAGGGAGAGAAAGAAAATTAGGAAACACAAGATTCATAGATTTTTTTTTTTTAGAAAGAACTTAACTATGTAGGGGAACCTGGGTGGCTCAGTTGGTTAAGGGTCCTAGGATTGAGACTCACGTTGGGCTCCCTGCTCAGCAGGGAATCAACTTGCCCCTCTCATTTTGCCCCTCCCCCACACTCATGCATCTCTCTTTCTGTCTCAAATAAATAAATAAATCAAATCTTTTTGATCAATCAACTAAAACAAGTAAATCAAATCTTTTTAAAAAGAACTTAACTATATGAATAGGTAAAAGGAAGCAAAAAGTAGAAGAAAGTTTAACCGACGGATCCTTAGTAAAGATCCAGCATATACTGGAAGGTGCCAGACTTGAAGAGCACAAAGGCATGGTTAGAAACATGGATTATGGTGTCCTAGAGCTCTGGATAAAAGTTGCAGCTCTGATACTTGATCCCTCTAATACTCAGTTTCTTCGTTAGCAAAATGAATGTAAAAAAAGCATTTCTTACGGAATTTCTTATGGAATTCTGTGATTTAAGTGAGATAATGTGGTTCATACAAAGTTTTGCATAAATGCTATTTATTAATCTTAGAATTGTTTAATTAACACTTCTACATTCAAGTATTCAGCCTTTGTATCCAACAGTTTAATTGAATATAGAGGCATATACTACATGATAATAGTTACGAATCAAAATTATGAATAACCACATCTCAGCACTTGACTTTCATGGTAAATTATACAAAATTAAAAACAAAAACAAACAAACAAACAAACAAAACAAACACATGTACAAGGTGAAACAAGGTGAAAGGCACTAAACTATTTTGGCCTAAAGATCTCTATGTGACCACTGAAATAAATCCAGCTAAGGAGGATTAGCAAATGTGAGATTGTTACTGTGAAATTGACAATAATAGCTGAGATTATTCAGGTGAGAGAACACCTAGGTAAGTGATCAGGGTATATGTCTAAAAATCCTTGAGAAGCAAAATAAAAAGATCTGAAAATGGAATAGAAGGGAAGCAACACTATGTCCATCTAAAACATTAATAATTTTCTTCTGTTTTTAATGTAATCATTCTCTTAACCACCATAACACTTCTATATCCTTAATTTTTTTCTTGTCCTATTTAATTATATGTATGTTTAAGGATATGTACCCCAAAGAACAAACTAGCAAGAAATAGGAAATTTATATTTATACCACTGATTGTGTCTTTTTCATCATTTTCTATCCTCAGGTGATTTGAAAATCAGCTCTCCCGCCCAAGTCAATGGATAGACTAAATAATTCTGTGGTTTCTGAATTTGTGTTGCTGGGACTCTCTAGTTCTTGGGAAACTAAAATTTTTCTCATGTTGATTTTTTCCTTGATCTATTTAGGGATCATCCTGGGAAATCTCTTCATTTTCTTTTTGGTAATTTTTGATTCTCACCTACATTCTCCTATGTATTTCCTGCTTGCCAACCTCTCTTTCATTGATGTGGGGGTTGCCTCTACCACAGTCCCAAAGATGATTAGGGATCTTTTAAGTGAATACAAGATTATTTCTTTCCAAAGCTGCATGACACAGATATGCTTTATCCACATTATGGGAGGAGTGGAGATGGTGTTACTCATAGCCATGGCATTTGACAGGTACACAGCAATCTGTAAGCCTCTTTACTACCTGAACATCATGAATCCTAAAATATGTGTTTCATTTGTAATTGCTGGCTGGGTAACTGGGGTGATCCATTCTATGTCTCAGTTTGCTTTCATTATAAACTTGCCCTTTTGTGGTCCTAATGAAGTAGACAGTTTTTACTGTGACTTTCCCAGGATCATAAAACTCGCATGCACAGATGGAGACAGGTTTGAGTTTATTATTGCTGCCAACAGTGGCTTCATGAGCATGGGCACCTTCTTCTTGCTAATTCTTTCCTATATCTTCATTTTGGTCACTGTCTGGAAACGTTCTTCAGGAGACTTATCCAAAGCATTTGTCACTCTGTCAGCTCACATCACTGTGGTGGTTCTTTTTTTCACTCCATGCATGTTTCTCTATGTATGGCCTTTCCCCACATCATCAATTGATAAATACCTGTTCATTGCTGATTTTGCTATCACTCCCATTTTAAACCCCATCATATATACATTAAGAAATAAAGACATAAAGGTAGCCATAAAAAGACTGAGCAAACAGGGACATTATGTCAGACTTTGCTAACTGGCTCTATCTAAAACTATATATCCATCTGCTCTTTGGACTTCTCTATTCGGGCATCTGACATTTAAAATAGAACTGGATGTATTATCTACCTCATTGAACAAAATTCTACTACTACTTCTGTAGAGCATTTATTCATTACCTTGGCTACCATGGGAGATGTGAGTCTACCATGTAAGGGTATTATTTTCTTTTTTCAGCAGACAGCAGTAATACTTACTAAGCAATATTTTATAATTGAAATTATGATCACTTTGGCAATAAGTATACAAGTATACAAAAATATTTTTGTATATAAATATACAAAAATACCTTCTGCTTCCCATAAGTACAACCCAGCTTGGGAAATGTCAGATCCTATCACACTGAATGGTTATGTATGTAGGAGTAGTAGCTCTACTTAGTTACTTAGGTTGGTTTCCCTCAGCTGGTCCAAAGACAACACTGCATTGATGTAGTTTATTTGGAAACTCATTTTTGGATGCATCAGTAAGGGAACAGGGTAGTGGTCTTGTGAAAGGAAAGATGCTTATGTTGGTAACATAATTGGAGTGTAAGCAAACTGTAGTCCTCCAGGAGACTGTATTGATTCTGTGATTTAGAACTAGCCCAACTGAAAGGCAAGGTATTTGGAGTGTTTCTTCACATGCCCAGCCTTACCCACAGCAAATATTTTGTATCTCTGACGAGAAGCCAGACACAAGCAATGAAATGGACTTTGTAGTGTTGACAGTAAAGAATTATCTCCAGTAAAAGTAAACTTAAAAGCAGCTCCCAATATTGCTTTGTGACTTAAAGAAGTGCTACTTAAACATTTTACTCCAGTGGGCCCCAAACTGGTAATTGAGTACAGAGAATTCTGTAATATAAAATATTTCTCTGCTTTCTACAAGTTTCATAAAACCAGCAGTTCAAAGTAGGCCATTAACCTGAGAGAATGGTTCTGCAATCATGACCAACCGGGTCCCACAGCTGGCCATCACAGGCTACTCACAAAAGCCTTCTGACTTCCTCAAAAAACAGGAAGGGAAATATTGGTTCCAATTTAAGAACTGTAGACATAGGTGAAAATAAAGTTAGATTTTTCTCACACCTACAAAAAATTCAAATGAACTGAAAGGTATTTTACATCCAATTATAGAATTGTTACAATTAAATTGACTTTGGATTTTTAGGTCTGAATTTCAGAAAAGACACACTAATAAATGATGTCTCAATTTAGGGAAACTTCCTAAAATGTCCCAAGAGACACAGCATGGATAATCTGTCTATAAGCCTTTCTTTACCCACAACACAGAGCTCTGATGTTTCCCACTCAAGAACAGATCCATTTCTGAGGATATCACTATCTGATAAAACTTGCCCCCCAAAAATGTATTGTTTTATCGTGTTCTGACTGTATTTAGGCCTGAATAGATTTTGGACTCAGCTTTATATCCATGAAGAAAATTCAGATCATGGATAATGATGTCTCCAAATATGACACATCTTATACTCTATAATAAACTCATAACTTCTCTCTTCCCTTCCTTCCTCATATTTAAACCAAATTTCAAAACCAACTTCCCATATATAGCAAACTGGATATTTCTGGAAGTGTTTTAAATATTTTTTTTCATTTTATTTACTTATTTATTTGCTGAGCAGGGAGACTGATGCAGGGTTCCATCCCAGGGCCCTGGGATCATGACCTGAGCTGAAGGCAGAAGCTTAACTGACTGAGCCACACAGGTTCCCCTGTTTCTGGAAGTTTTACAAAGTTTCCAGAAATATCATGAGGTTCTTCTCAGGTAATTCCTGGATTTCCTTCACCAAAAGAAATGCCTTCAGTACAGTCTTAGAGCTCCCTACATATTTACATTCAGGAAGGACTATTCTCACTTCATGATTCACAATCCTTCTATACAAAGAGATATGGCCCTGGACAGAGATTCATAATGTCAGTTACCAGAAATGTCTAAACAAAAAATTGGCTGTTAATCATATTGTTTGCTAACAGTTTAGGTAAGGAAGAATTTGAATGAATTATTCAGAGGGAAGGCTCTCAGAATGCTATGAAAACCAGGTATTTTCTATAGAAACAAAACAAGCTTTTAGAACATGACAGAATCAGAATGGCACCTTAGAAGTAGGAGTCAGCAGACCCAATATGTGTACCCAAGTCATGCTTCTTCCCAATTTTGTGGCTTCTTGAAAGATATACTATTTTAACATAAAATCCACTTCATGGATAATAAAGATTAGGTATTACAGTGTGAATGGAAGCTCCTACCATGTGAATTGTATAGAGACATTTTTTTCCAGATCTTTCCTTTTGATCTCCACATATGTTTACCCCCTCTTTAAGGAGAGTTCTGTCTTGAATATCTGAAGATAAAAATATAAACTCTTGGAACCTAAATATCTACTTCTTCAACCTTTAACATCTTGTATTTCTAAAATTTATTACTATGGTATTCTTTATCTGGCTAGTAACATAAATTAATTTTATAATATTATCAATACTCTGTGATGTGTAAATCTACATAAAACAGTAGTAACGCCTTTCAAGGAAAGTGGTAAGGGGAGAAACTATGTATGGACTTTAGCGTCATCTCATACTCTGGGTCCTTTTCACCTGGTGTGTCCTGATAGGCTATGCTCTGTGAAAATGGTCAATAAATCTTTTTGAGTTTACTAGAGAAAATTAGAACCTTTCAGCTGCCTTTTGGTGCACTGACACTCAATTACTCTAAAAAGTAGCTCACAATGCCTTGCTTTAACACACACCCATGGGAAACAACAGTGATAAAAATTAAGCCATAAACAAAAGTCTGGCAGTTATATTAATTAAGCTTGGTAAATTTCGCTCCAACCACTGTGGCCATACAGTTAAGCCAAACTGATATAATTTTGGGCATAAAGGAGAGGATGTGGAGAAAGGGGAACCCTCTTACACTGTTGGTAGGAATGCAAGTTAGTGCAACCACTTTGGAAAACAGTGTGGAGAGTCCTTAAGAAATTAAAAATAGAGCTTCCCTATGACCCTGCAATAGCACTACTGGGCATAAAGCATTAAAGACATTTTTATAATAAATTTTAATTAGGCCGCAAAAAGCTACAAATAAAATAAAAATAACCTACAAATTTGACTTTAATATTCTTGACTACCTGATAGCTAAGACCCAAACTGAGGATAGATACCCCTTATGCTTAGCCCCAAACTCCAATAATTTTAATAACAAAATTATTCACGAGAGTACTATCAGCAACAGACTAAAATTCAAGGACTGGGGGTGCTTTATATCTCTTCAGAGGAGCCTGTTCTACAATTGATAAACCCCAATAAACCTTATCAACTCTTGCTAATGAAGTCTATATGCCACCACCTTCAACAAACCCCAAAAAGGAATTATAGTAAGCACAAACATGAAAACATTAAAATGTTGGATCATGTTGTAACCTATGAGGTAGAAAGAAATGGGCTACATTTTCTATTCTAAAAACATTAAATTTTATGCTAAAGTCTTTATGAAATTAAAAACTAAAGGAGAATATAGTAATAAATTAAGATGAGAGAGCTTAATTCATTTAGGTCATGAGACACAACACATCACCCTCCTCAAATAGCAAAACTTACATATAACTCATTAATAATCATTATATATACAAGAGGAGATAATAAGGTAAGCATCCTGGAAAGTGTGTGTGGACATATCAAAAGGAACTTTAAATAAAACACCTCGTTTACACCCAGGAGATTTCATTTAATATGAGTACTTGAATGAAAGTTGGCCCAATCTTACCAAATTCAGTATTTTTAAAAAAATATTTTATTTATTTATTTGACAGAGATCACAAGTAGGCAGAGAGGCAGGCAGAAAGAGGAGGAAGCAGGCTCCCTGCTGAGCAGAGACCCCCCCCCCCAATGTGGGGCTAGATCCCAGGACCCTGAGATCATGATCCGAGCTGAAGGGAAAGGCTTTAACCCACTGAGCCACCCAGGCACCCACAAAACTCAATTTTTTTAAAAAAAGATTTTATTCATTCTTCTGAGAGCAAGGACACAGGTGAGAGCATGAGCCAAGATGGGGTAGTGGGGGTAGGGAGAGGGACAACCACACTCCCCATTGAACAGGGAGGCTTACATGTGGGGCTTGATCCCAGGGCCCTGACACCATGATCTGAGCCAAAGGCAGACAATGAACCAACTGAGCTATCTAAGTGTTCCATCAAACTCAATTATTATAAATGAATTAAATAAAACATTTATTTAAAATTAAAAGTAAAAAAATAAAATTAAAAGTAATGAGACAAAATTTTAATCAGTGCTATAGAAAAAGTATAATAAGAGAACGATAAAAGAAATATTAGAAGCACTAAATAGCAAAGTTTACCCTCTTTTATATCTGTAGAAAGCTTTACCTAGAACAATTAAGAGAACTTAACTGCCCTAAAACAAGATAAGCTATCTATAAAAATTTTAAAGAACAAACTTAACATGTGTAGCAAAATAGTGAAAAGATTTATAGGAAGAGGTGAAAAGCCTATCAAGCCTGGTGATAGCTATCCAGAACAAACTATCCCATAGTTATCCAGGACAGAGTTTTAGCTCAACTTTAAAATTCCCTTAAGGATAATAATTTCAACATAAATTTAAATATTCATCTAAAAAGGTACAGCCTTTAGATACAGGACACAACCTTCCATAGAGAGTAAATATAAACCACGCCATAGTTGGCCTAGTAGTAGCCACCAATTAAAGTATTCAAGCTCAACAATATACTCATCTAAATTACAACACTAAAGACCAACTCCTAACCTAACACTAGATTAAATTTATTCATTAATAGAAACAATACTGTTCATCTGAGTAACATGAATTATTTCTCCTTGCACAAGCTTCTATCAGAATGGATAATCACTGATGGTTAGCAAAAAAATAAATTTAACACATTGATTCATTGCTACTTAAGTTAATTGTTAACCCAACACAAGTATGCATTTATGGAAAGATTTTTAAAAGTAAAAGGAACTCAGCAAACACAAACCTTATCTGTTTACCAAATACATACATGCCTTTAGCATTTCCAGTATTAGAGACACTCAGTGAAATAGAGGCAATCAGTGAAAATCACTTTCCCATGAAGACATAGGAATGACATATTAAACAGAAGTCCTATGGAGATTTAATTAATCAGACCAAAAAAAGAACAAAACATTTAACGAAATTTAAAGGATAACAAAACTTTAAGTGGACTAACAATTTTGTTTGATCTAACTTCAGCTAACAAAATATCCTCCAAGTGGGTGCCTGGGTGGCTCAGTGGGTTAAAGCATCAGCCTTCGGCTCAGGTCATGATCCCAGGGTCCTGGGATCGAGCCCCCCATTGGGGTCTCTGCTCAGTGGGGAGCCTGCTTTCTCCTCTCTCTCTCTACCTGCCTCTCTGCCTACTTGTGATCTCTGTCTGTCAAGTAAATAAATAAAATCTTGAAAAAAAAATCCTCCAAGTAATTAAAATCTAGACCAACCAGTCAAAATGATTTATCATGTACTGATCTAAAATATGGATCAACAGAACAAGTTACCCTAGGGATAACAGCACTATTCTATATAGACCAAGCAGTTTATGATCTCAGTGTTAGGTCAGGACATCCCAATGGTATAACCCCTATTAATGATTGGTTTGTTCAACTATTAAAGTCCTATGTGATCTGAGTTTAGATCTGAGTAATCCAGGTCAGTTTCTACCTGTTCTACATTTCTCCCAGTAGGACATGAAAAGAGAAATAAGGACTACTTTACAAAATAGTCTTCATACTAATAGATGAGATAATATTAATCTGATTAATTTATACCTAGCCCTACCAAAGAACAGTGCTTGTTAGGGTGGCAGAACCTGGTACCAGCCTAGAACTTAAACATTTGTTGCCAGAAGTTCAATTCCTCTTTCTAACAGCATGCTCATAATTAGAATTCTGTTATTGATTATACCTATGCCACATACTGTGACATTCCTCACACTAATCAAGTGAAAAGTATTAGCTTAGATACAACTTCATAAAGGACCAAACATTGGTTGGCCCCATGGCCTACTACAATCTAACACTGATGCTTTCAAGTTATTCATTAAAGAACCATTTAAAGCACTAGTATCATCAATATCCATATTTATTGTTGTACCAACCCTATCACTCACTTTACCCTAAGAATATGAATTCCACTGCCCATGCCATTTCCATTGATTAACATAAACCTAGGCATACTGTTTATACTAGTCATATCTAGTTTTGCTATTTATTCCATTTTCTGATCAGGATCAGGCTGAGCTGCAAATTCAAAATTCCAATTACTGGAGCCCTACCAGTGGTGGCAAAGTTTCATACAAAGTAACATTAGCAGTTATCCTACTATCAGTCCTGTTAAAATCTAGGTTATCTACACTCTTCACAGTAATTATTACCCCAGAATATCCATGAATCATTTTTTCCACCTTGATCACGAGCTGTAACAACTTATCTCAACCCTAGCAGAGACAAACCAAGTTCCATTGGACCAGCAGAAGGAGAATCAAAACTCATTTCTGGTTTCAACAATGACTATGTAGCAGGTCCATTTGTCCTGTTGTTCCTAGTATAAAAAGCTATTATATGGGGCACCTGGGTGGCTCAATGGGTTAAGCCTCTTCTTTCAGCCCAGGTCATGATCTCGGGGTCCTGGGATAGAGCCCCACATCAGGCTCTCTGCTCAGCAGGGAGCCTGCTTCCCCATCTCTCTCTCTGTCTGCCTCTGCCTATTTGTGATCTCGCTCTCTCTCTGTCAAATAAATAAATAAAATCTTTAAAAAAAGAAAATGCTATTATAATAAATATTTTAACAACAGTTCTGTTGTTAGGAGCATTCCACAGCCCCTATATACCAGATTGTATACAACTAACTTTGTTATCAAAACCCTTTTTCTAACTATATCTTTATTTTATTTTATTTTTTTTATTTACTTGATAGACAGAGATCACAAGTAGGCAGAGAGGCAGGCAAAGAGAGATGGAAGCAGGCTCAATGCTGAGCAGAGAGCCCAATGTGGGGCTCGATCCCAGGACCCTGAAATCATGACCTGAACCAAAGGCAGAGGCTTAACCCACTGAGCCACCCAGGTGCCCCTAACTATCTCTTTTTTATGAACCTGAGCATCCTATCCATGATTCCAACATGATCAACTTATGCATCTCTTATGAAAAACTTTCTACCATTAACACTACCCCTTTGCCTATATAGCAAGCATTACTGCTCATTATTATATCAAGCATTCTTGATTTAAGTATTGTTAGTATTTCTGAAGATGGGTGTGAAAGTAGAGACAAAAACAGAAGGAACTGAGGAGTAGTCAAGATGGCGGAGGAGTAGCACACTGAGATGACATCAGGTCACAGGAATTCAGCTAGATAGTTATCAAACCATTGCAAAAACCTACAAACCCAACATGAGATTGAGGAGAAGAGCAGCAATTCTAGACACATAAAATTGACCACTTTCTGAAAGGTAGGACATGTGAAGAAGTGAATCCAAAGTGACGAGAAGAAAGACTGCAGGGGGAGGGTCCAGTTCCCGGCAAACAGTGTAGCAAAAAAGCACAAAATTAGAACTTTTAGAAGTCTGTTCCACTGAGGGACATCGATCCAGGGGATAAGCAGGGGTGGAGCCCTCGTGGGGAGAGTGTGGTCTCAAGTCCCACAGGGTCACAGAAGGATCAGGGGTGTCTGAGTGTCGCAGAGCTCGCAGGTTTCAGAGCAGGGAAGCTGGCTACAGAGATGGAGCCTAGGAGGGAGTTCGCAGTTTGTGGTACCTTAAACTGTGATCCATGGCACAGTCAGGATACTGCTCTTTGAGTAGGGACCCCACGAGTGGCAGATCTGGGGAGACCCTACCTTCATCTGCCAAAAGAGCAGAGTGTCAGGAATCTGCTGGGTTTGGAGACTCCAAACGGGGCTGTGTGCCACATATAGAAATGCTCAGTCACAGGTCTGGTGAGCTCAGAGCGCAGCCAGAGGCCTGGGAGACAGGAGTGATTGACCGCTTTTCTTCAAGGATGCACAGAGGAGTTGGCCCTGAGCTATTGGCTCATCTGGGCCAGAGATTGGGAGGTCACCATTTTTATCCTCGTCCTCCAGAGCTGTACGGAAAGTGCTCAGGAAACAAAAGCTCCCAAGAGAGAACCTAAGCAGACTACTTAGCCCAACCCCTGGCAAGGGTGGCACAATTCCACCTCAGGCAAAGACATTTGAAGATCACTACAACAGTCCCCTGCCCTGGAAGATAAGCAAGAACATCCAGCCAAGACCAAGCTCACTAATCAAGGAGAACAGCAAAATTCCAGAGGAGGCAAAGCAAAGCATGGAATTCATGGCTTTCTCTGCATGACACTTTAGTCTTGCAAAGTTACCTAAATTGTTTAATTTTATTTTTTTATTCTAATTTCTTAACTTTTCCTCTTTCCTCTGTTAACATTTTTCAACTAGCTTATCTTAACAATACCTTTCTTAAAAATAATCTTTTTAAACCTTTATTATTATAGTCATATTTTATACTTCATTTTATCTAACTTTATTTTTTTATACATATAGGGTTTTTTCTTCTAAAAAAAATGTTGGGATACAATTTCTTCAAAGAGATCAAAATATACCCTGAATCTAGCAAAGGGCTTAGTTCTAGTCTCCAGCCTAGGCAAATTTTCTCCATATTCTTTTTGTTTCTTTTTCCAACCAAAATATCTTACCAATTCCTTTTTTAGAATTATTAAAAATTTTCGTCTTTACAGTCATATTCCATCCCTTCATCATGTTTACCCTTATTTGTGTGTGTGTGTGTGTGTGTGTGTGTGTGTGTATAAAATTGTCTTTCTTTAAAATTTTCGGAGGTAGTTTCTTCTAAGACAACAAAATACACCAAAAATCAAGTGGGTGGCTCTGTTCAATCCACCAGTCTAAAATACAAGTATATTTTAAAAAAAATTTTTTTTTTAATTTAAACTTCTTTTACCTCTCTCCCCCCCAATTTGGGGTCTCCTCTGATTTGGTTAGCATATATTTTTCTGGGAGCTCTGCCACCTTTTTAGTATTTTATTCTCTCATTCATATATTCTTATTTGGATAAAAAGACAAGGCAGAAAAACTCACCACAAAAAAAAGAACAAGAGGCAGTAACAAAGGCTAGGGACTTACAATACAGACATTGGTAATATATCAGATCTAGAGCTCAGAACGACAATTCTCAAGGTGCTAGCTGGGCTCAAAAAAGGTATGGAGATATTAGGGCAATGCTGTATGGAGAAATAAAAGAACTAAAATTGAACCAAGCTGAAATCAAAAAAGCTATCAATGAGGTGAAATCAAAATGGATGCTCTTACTGCTAGGAAGAATGAGGCAGAAGAGAGAATTAGTGATATACAAGACCAAATGACACATATTAAAGAAGCTGGACAAAAGAGAGACAAACAACTACTGGACCACGAGGGGAGAATTTGAGAGATAAGTGACACCATAAGAAAAAACAATATTATAGTAATTGGGATTCCAGAGGAAGAAAAAGGAGAGAGTGGGACAGAAGGTATATTAAAGCAAATTACTGTAAAGAATTTCCCTAATATGGCAAAGGAAACAAGCATCAATATCCAGGAGGCAGAGAATTCCCCCCCAAAATCAATAAAAATAGTTCCACACCCCATCATCTAATAGTAAAATGTACAAGTCTTACTGATAAAAAGAAAATCCTGAAAGCAACCTGGGACAAGAAGTCTGTAACATATAATGGTAAAAATATTAGATTAGCAGCAGACTTATCCACAGAGACATGGCAGGCCAGAAAGAACTGGCATGATATATTTAGAACACTAAATGAGAAAAATATGCAGCCAAGAATACTATATCCAGCTAGGCTCTCAATGAAAATAGAAGGAGAGATAAAAAGCTTCCAGGACAAACAAAAACTAAAAGAATTTTAAACACCAAACCAGCCCCACAGGTAATGTTGAATAGGGTCCTTTAAGCAAAGAGAGAGCCTAAAAGTAGTAGACCAGAAAGGAACAGAGCCAATATACAGTAACAGTCACCTTACAGGCAATACAATAGCACTAAATTCATATCTCTCAATAGTTACCCTGAATGTAAATGAGCTAAATGCCCCCAATCAAAAGACACAGCATATCAGAATGGATAAAAAACAAAAACCATCAATATGCTATCTGTAAAAAACTCATTTTAGACACAAAGACACCTCTAGATTTAAAATGAGGGGGTGGAAAACAATTTACTGTGCTAATGGACATCCAAAAATAAGCTGGGGTGGCAATCATTATATCAGATAAATTAGGTTTTGAGCCAAAGACTATAATAAGAGATGAGGGGGCTCCTGGGTGGCTCAGTGGGTTAAAGCTGCTGCCTTCGGTTCGGGTCATGATCCCAGAGTCATGGGATTGAGCCCTGCATCGGGCTTTCCACTCTGCGCACAGCCTGCTTCCTCCTCTCTCTCTCTGACTCTCTGCCAACCTGTGATCTCTGTCTGTTGGATGGATAAATAAAATCTAAAAAAAAAAGAGAGAGAGATGAGGAAGGACACTATATCATACTCAAAGGATCTATCCAGCAAGATCTAACAATTTTAAATATCTATGCACCTAACATGGAGAAACCAATTATATAAACCAATTAATAACAAAATCAAAGAAACACATCGACAATAATACAATACTAGTAGGGGACTTTAACACCACTCTCACTGAAATGGACAGATCACCCAAGCAAAAGATCAACAAGGAAATAAAGGCCTTAAATGACACACTGGACCAGATGGACATCACAGATATATTCAGAACATTCCATTCCAAAGCAACAGAATGGACATTCTTCTCTAGTGCACATGGAACATTCTCCAGAATAGATCACATCCTGCATCACAAATCAGCTCTCAACTGGTACCAAAAGATTGGGATCATTCCCTGCATATTTTCAGACCACAATGTTCTGAACCTAGAACTCAATCATAAGAGGGAAGTTGGAAAGAACCCAAATATATGGAGGCTAAAGGGAATCCTACTAAAGAATGAATGGTTCAACCAGGAAATTAAAGAAAAACTGAAAAAAAATTCATGGAAACAAATGATAATGAACATAACTGTTCAAAAATCTGTGGGACACAGAAAAGGCAGAGGAAATATTATAGTGGAAAATATATAGTATAGTATAGAGAGGAAAATATATAGTGATACAAGCCTTCTCAAGAAACAAGAAAGGTCTCAAGTACAAAACCTATCCCTACATCTAAAGGATCTGGAGAAACAACAGCAAAGAAAGTATAAACCCAGCAAGAGAAGAGAAATAATAAAAATTAGCAGAAATCAATAAAATAGAACCCAAAAACCCAGTAGAACAAATCAATGAAACTAGGAGCTGGTTCTCTGAAAGAATTAATAAGATTGATAAACCCCTGGCCATATTTATCTAAAAGAAAAGAGAAAGGACCCAAATAAATAAAATCATGGATGAAAGAGGAAAGATCACAACCAACACCAAAGAAATACAAACAATTATAAGGACGTATTATGAGCAACTCTATGCCAGGAAATTTGACAATCTGGAAGAAATGGATGCATTTCTGGAGACATATAAACTATCACAACTGAACCAGGAAGAAACAGAAAAACTGAACAGACCCATAACCAGTAAGGAGATTGAAACAGTCAACAAAAATCATCCAACAAAGAAGAGCCCAGGGCCAGACGGCATCCTAGGGGAATTCTACCAAACATTTAAGAAAGAATTAATACCTATTCTTCTGAAACTGTTCCAAAAAATAGAAATGGAAGGAAAACTTCCAAACTCCTTTTATGAGGCCAGCATTTCCTTAATCCCAAAACCAGACAAAGAGCCCTCAAAAACCAGAATTACAGACCAATATCCTTGATGAACACAGATGCGAAAATTCTCACCAAAATAATAGCCAATAGGATCCAACAGTATATTAAAAGGACTAATCCCATGACAAAGCGGGATTTATTTAAGGGCGACAAGGTTGGTTCAACATCCACAAATCAAACAATCTGATACAATACATTAATAAAAGAAAGAACAAGAACCATATGATACTCTCAATAGATGCTGAAAAGCATTTGACAAAGTACAGCATCCATTTTTGATCAAAACTCTTCAAAGTGTAGGGATAGATAGCATATACCTCAATATCATCAAAGGAAGAAACAGAAAGAACTAAGAAAAACCCACCATGAATGTCATTCTCAATGGAAAAAAACTGAGAGCTTTTCTGCTAAGGTCAGGAACAAAGCAGGGATGTCCATTATCACCAACGCTATTCAACATAGAACTAGAAGTCCTAGCCTCAGCAATCAGAAAGCAAAAAAAATAAAAAATAAAAAAATAAAAAATAAAGGCATCCAATTGGCAAAGAAGAAGCCAAACTATCACTCATGGCAGATGATATGATACTTTATGTGGAAAACCCAAAAGATTCCACTCCATATCTGCTATAACTTGTACAGGAATTCAGTGTAGTGTCAGGATATAAAAATCAATGCACAGGAATCACTTTCATTTCTATATACCAAGAATACAGAAGAAAGAGAAATTAAGGAGTTCATCCCACTTACAACTGCACCCAAAACCATAAGATACCTAGGAATAAACCTACCCAAAGAGGCAAGGAATCTGTATTCACAAAAGTATAAAGTACTCATGAAAGAAACTGAGGAAGACACAAAGAAACAGAAAAATGTTCCATGCTCATGGATTGGAAGAACAAATATTGTGAAAATATCTATGCTACCTAAAGCAATCTACACATTTAATGCAATCCCTATCAAAATACCACCCATTTTTTTCAACTATATGTAACAAATAACCCTGAAATTTATATGGAACTGGAAAAGACCTTGAGTAGTCAGAGGAATATTGAAAAAGAAAGCCAACATTGGTGGCATCACAATTCCAGACTTCAAGCTCTATTACAAAGCTGTCATCATCAAGACAGTATGGTACTGGCACAAAAACAGACACATAGATCAATGGAACAGAATAGAGAACCCAGAAACTCTATGGCTAACTCTCAACTCTATGGTCAACTAATCTTTGACAAAGCAGGAAGGAATGTACAGTGGAAAAAAGGCAGTCTCTTCAACAAGTGGTGTTGGGAAAATTGGAGAGCCACATGCAGAAAAATGAAACTGGACCATTTCCTTACAGCACACACAAGAATAGACTCCAAATGGATGAAAGACCTCAATGTGAGAAAGGAATCCATCAAAATCCTTGAGGAGAACACAGGTAGCAACCTCTTCGACCTCAGCTGCAGCAACTTCTTCCTAGGAACATCGCCAAAGGTAAGGGAAGCAAGGGCAAAAATGAACTACTGGGACTTCATCAAGATCAAAAGCCTTTTGCACAGCAAAGGAAACAGTTAACAAAACCAAAAGACAACGTACAGAATGGGAGAAGATATTTTCAAATGACATATCAGATAAAGGGCTAGTGTCCAAAATCAATAAAGAACTTATCAAACTCAACACCCAAAAAACAAATAATCCAATCAAGAAATGGGCAGAGGACATGAACAGACATTTCTGCAAAGAAGACATCCAGATGGCCAACAGACACATGAAAAAGTGCTACGCATCACTGAGCATCAGGGAAATACAAATCAAAACCACCTCACACCAGTCAGAATGGCTAAAATTAACAAGTCAGGAAATGACAGATGCTGGAGAGGATGCAGAGAAAAGGGAACCCTCCTACACTGTTGGTGGGAATGCAAGCTGGTGCAACCACCCTGGAAAACAGCATGGAGGTTCCTCAAAAAGTTGAAAATAGAGCTACCTTATGACCCAGCAATTGCACTACTGGGTATTTACCCTAAACATACAAACGTAATGATCCAATGGGGCATGTGCACCAGAATGTTTATAACAGTAATGTCCACAATAGCCAAACTATGGAAAGAATCTAGGTGTCCATCAACAGATGAATGGATAAAGATACACACACACACACACACACACACACACACACAAGGGATACTATGCAGCCATTAAAGAAATGAAATCTTGCCATTTGCAATGACATGGATGGAACTAGAGGGTATTATGCCGAGCAAAATAACTCAATCAGAGAAAGACAATTATCATTATGATCTCCCTGATACGAGGAATTTGAGAGCAAAGTGAAGGGTTTGGGGGGTAGGGAAGGAAAAAATGAAACAAGATGGGATCAGAAGGGAGACAAACCATTAGAGGCTCTTAATCTCACAAAACAAACTGAGGGTTGCTTGGGGGAGGAGGGGAGGGAGAGGGTGGTTGGCAGACCTGTACCCCTGGGGCTAATAATACATTATATGTTAAGTAGGAAAAAAAGCATAAAAAAACAGAAGGAACTACTGAGTATCTATTTAAAGACTATAGAGCCCAAAATGCCTCTCTTGACTCAAATGGAAGTGGCTGCCCTGCCTGTTCACACGCTAGCAGAAGTCTAGAGTTTAATTCTCCCAAAGGTCTCTGAACTGCATGATACAAGGCAGGAGCATACCCACCTGAAACCTAACCGGAGCCCTAATCCTAGAATTGAGTTGAGGAGAGATGTGGTATATATTTGCAGTGGAATATTACTTGGCCAAAAAAATGAAATTATGCTATCTGAAATGACATGGGTAGAGCTAGAGTATATTATGCTAAGCAAAATTAGTCACTCACAGAAAACAAATACCATATGATTTCACTCATATGTGGCAGTTAAGAAACATAACAGATAAGCATAGGGGAAAAAAAAGAGAGACAGATGCAAACTGAGAAACAGACTCTTCTAACTGAATATTCGATGGTTCTATATCAAGTCTGGCAGAATGGCTTTCAAACACATTTCAGAGTTTGATATTCAAACTAAACTTCATGCTTCACTCTGGCTGAGGTATACTTCAGGCTATAAGTAATTTCTTACAGGTTAGGTAAACACTGAATTTCATGAATAGAGAACAATTTCTTCCTGCTGCTCATGATTT